>JABEXW010001061.1:0-27001 GCA_013266185.1 Fusarium sarcochroum | reverse complement strand
ATACTAAACATATATGAAATAGTCGTGTGTAACAACTGGGTATAATAGTCACGGCCTATCTTCAGGGCCTGTGTCATGCTGAAACTGTCATAATCCTCCTCCAACTAAAAGCCGCGCGTCGCTAAATGCACTTCAGATGATGACTTTGACAAATTTCCTGTATCGTAGTGACGGCCCTTGGCAACCCCAATCGTAGAATCGGCCGATGATGATTTACCACCTATGCTTAAACCGTCGTCGTCTCGCTCTTCACGTTCGATGATGACTTCGGTGGTCATGACAACTTCATCATCGCGAGGCGCGGGATGTCGCCCGTCTTCTTCGTCGCCGCCCATGGCATATGCTTCATATGAGACATCACCCGGGGGCTTATCGACCGTGTTGCTCATAAATGTGTCTAGAGCAATGCCCGTCTTGTTGCCAGTTGTTGTGCCCGCTGTGTGACTTCGAGGTCCGGAGCTGGCATCCTTGTTGCCGGTAGTCATCTCGACGAGACGGTTAAGAATGGTGAATTCGAGCTTGAGCTTTGTGCTGTAGACAAAGGCTTTGTAGGATGTTTGGTACTGGTACTGATCGGCGTACTCGAGGCCTAAGATGGTAATGTCGAGGAGGATGATGAGCAAGTTGACGTAGATGAGGTGGTTCATAAGACGTCGGCTGCCACGTTTGTTGCCCATAGTTCGTTCCAGACGCATGAGTTTGATTGTTTCGTAGATGTAAAAGCCTGAGATGATGATCTCTTGGATAAAGAAAACGGTGACCTGGATCTTCTCCATGATAGAGTACGGCTGCATCCACATGGCAGTGTTGCTCGAAAAAGACCCAAAGATCATGGGCAAGACTGCACCGTGCATGAGAACAGCGTCAACGATGATCATGTACAGGACCATCTTCAACCTGAACCTGTTCCTCAGAACCAAGTGCAATCGAGACCATAGCACGAGTGACTGGCCTGACACCATAGCTATCCATCCAAATGATATCATAGCCGCAGCGACGTAGCCCACTGATGAGGAAGCATAGTACTTGACGAGAAAACCACAGCAGTAAAAGGGAATACCCCATGTTGCGATGAGGAATGACCAGAAGTAAAGACCCGAGTGTCTCTTGAAGGTTCCATAGATGATGAATGTCAGTTCAATGACATTGTATAGAGAGATGGCGAGGAAGACGAGGACAACAGTTATCGTCGTCTGGGATATGCCATCGAGGCCTGAGCCGAAGCCGCCTTTCCCCATGGTGGGCAATAGATATTAAAGTGAGCCGTAGAGGCGCTTTCCTGAGTATACGACTGAAAGAGTGGCTGGCGGGAGAGATTCGTGAAATAAAGAGATGAGTATATATCAATAATTAACAGAGAAAAGAAAGCGTAGTCATGTGCGAGAAAGAAAATGCAAGGGAGAACCTTTTGAATACAAGCCTTTCTCTAGGTCTACAAAAGTCCGAGGACCATTCATGTATGTACTGCATTGTATCCGTTCACCGGCATAAGAAGAGTCTGACTGACCATCCACCACATCCTTAGGGCATCCTGCCAAGTCTCCCGCCTTTCTAGATACCGTCAATTCTTGCTAATGCCGGACTAGTCTTTTACCGCTACGTAATTGGGAGGGGGATTAAACGGCGGCTACGTACCCGTGTCGAGAGGCCCGAGCGGATGAAGCCAATTGTGTCAAAGTACAAGGAACGAATCCTTTTCTCGAATCGGATGGTTAGAGACATTTTGACTGACTCGCTCCCCAGGGCGCGACATGCAGATGCTGTTGATCATTTACAGCAAACGAATTGGAGGACTCCGCAGGGCTGTCTCATCGATGATGACGAAGAGTTAGAGTTTGGTCCAAGTGGGGATGATGCCGTCGATCATCGCAGATTCTGGGGTTAGTAGATGCCGATGGCTGTAACGGCAATGGCTACTCCCAGCAACTGAGGCTTTCAGAATTGTCATGGATGGAAAGTATCATGAATGGGTGGCTGTCTTTTTGTCTTCTGGCTTTCTTCCATGCTTGACAAGACAGTTTCTGCACATTCCCACGTTTTACTGTTTCTTTTTCAACTCTGCATTCCCCTGACGATCGAATTTGTTCTCAAGGAAAAGTGCTAGAAGAACTCTGTTGCACGTTTTTATGTGTGATTCTGCCATCGATGATCTTGTGTCTCTAACTTTGGCTGAAATTGTCGTAAGCCACCTCCTGCAGAATCGACACCGCCAGTCCCAGGGACTCAGCTCTGCATATACCAATCTGAAATCTGTATCTCTTCATTCTAGCCCCAACATAAGACGGATTGTTTGCTCTTCACCATCACCAACTAGGAAGCTGGCAGCGCACTATACCAGCCACCCCAGAACCAACAATTAATCGGAGGGTAACCGCCGGCAGTCTATCGTCTTTCCCCGCCTTGTTAGCGGACTTCAGGGTATTTCAGCTCTTCTTGGCATTCATCTAACATTGAATCCTTCGTCTGGAGTAGAGAGTAGTTCATTCAGGGTTTCGCTGGGTTGTTTACGGAGGGGCGCACAACCATGGCATTGTAACTTCTACCCTTGTCGAGGTAATTTGGGCATTTTCGTTGCAGCCTATACGAGTAGTATAATCCCAGCTGACGAGGGTACTCATCCTTGTACTTCTGTCATGAAAGTGAAGAGGGAAGAACCTCCAGTTTAAGCAATGGATCTGACATACGGGGCTTGTGCCATAAACCCAGGCAGAAGAGAAGCACGGCCTCTTTGTCTTGTTTGTTTAATTGACAGACTAAGTGGCGTTAAAGTACCATGGCAGACGGTAACAATGCTCGATACTTTAAAGACTGAATCATTCAGGGGCTTCACAATAAAGACGCCTCTCAACATCTTCAGGGTCCTACCATCCCTAGTATCACCCGCCGAGCGCGGAAACAATGTCTGCCGGAAATGCGCTTTGTCCTTAGCCTGTGGCTTGCCGACTAGCTCAGCGTTATTTCTTCGTAGTTTGACTAATGCCAGTTGACAACCTTCCCTAACCGTAGCTCTCATGTGTAAACGTCTTTCGGGATCTGCACGGCAACGAGGACTGTGCATTCCATCCATTAACGGTGCGTTTCACGTATCGTCCTTATGAGCTTAGCTTGCGATCGGAACAAACCTCCGGTGCCATGCCACTATCCGAGAAGACGGTCTCTGCACTATCGCGAACTAGTAATGGCAAACACAAGCCAGCTTCAGGTAAAAGCGCAGAGAACAGAAGATCGACGCTCTGGATCTTGATCCTTGTGATGGTAAACGATAGCGTGTTAAGCTGAAAGATAGGTTGATCTTATCTTATGGGAAGGTGGTTAAAGCAAACACCAGATTGATACGTGCCTGTATATGCCAAGCCATTGTTGATACTAGTCAAGTTCATGAGTGCACTGACTCGTTGAATGACTTGATGTAAACTCGTTTGGAAACATTGTCGACCCTTGTAAATGATCTGACTCCCTGTTGTTGATCATAATCCACAACATTTGCAGATCCGGGGCACGGTTGTGTGTATACTTGTGGAGCAAACGTGTACATCATGTAGATGAAATGCTTTACAGCAAGCAATCATTTTGCTTTTTCGGATAATCTCCCTTGGAACCAGTGTGCTGGGTGCAGTTGGAATGTGAAAGGTTGCTTTGTTCGGCCGAAAGAAACCCTTGTGCCGGAGTGCGACATATGTTCTTATTCACAAGACCTTTGTTCTTTGTTCTCTAGCTCATTATGCTGTGTTGTGCTTTGTAGAGCTCCAGAATGCTCGTTGAAACATAAGATGTCGTTGAACAAGAGATGGCTGTACATGCAGACAATCGTGATACACAACATTAGAGAACAAGCAACACACGAACAAAAACGAACACCATCGCAGGAAGATGGATATAAAACAAAAGCCTACTGACCATGAAGCCATTCTAATCGCAATCACCATCCTTCTGGATATCTCAACATCATCACAACTAAATCCCCTCAATCTGCTAACATGGCCCCCCTCCCCTGGCAAGGCATCACCTTCGGAGTCGAACTGGAATTCATGACTCCCTGCCCCAACAACAAGCGTCTCTGGAAATCTCTAGCCCCAGCAGCCGCAGCACGTCTCAACATAGCTGAGCTCCTAGCAAAAGCCACCAACTTCCCCATCGCCTGCGAATGCGTCCACGACATAGGTAGAACCTGTCCCATCTGCGATCAAACCCCCGAAAGGCACATGTATGGCGAAACCCGCGTGCTCAACTTTCCCTCCACCGTTCCCAATGGCACTATACTAAGAGATTGTTGCTTTCTCTTCAAGCCTGAATTTCTCGTGCGGAAGCACAAGCTCACTATCCAACGGAACTGGCCCGGCGTAGAGTTTAGCACGCCTATCTTTCACTCAGGTGAGTTGCGCTCAGGTCTTCCTACCATGAATTCCGTTCTGTCGAATATTCGTCAGATGGGCTTGGATATTACTGCGGATAACTCATGTGGTATGCACGTCCACGTGGGCATTGAAGGTGGCATGACTCTCCTTCTCGCACAAAAGATCACCACACTCGTCATGCTTCTAGAGAACACTCTTCTTCTACGCCTCGTTTCTCCTATACGGTGGGTTAGTGACTATGCAGAACCCGTCTGCGAAAGCTCACGGGCAGCTACCGGTATTTGGAGTATGCCAAATGATACTAAGCTCTTCGAGAAACATATCCCTCCTATGAGCGCCATGCAACCTGGTAAGTGGAACAAGAACGACGTCGATCGTTATTATGGCATGTTTGGCACCGTCTGGTCAGCCCAATCTCTTCAAAGTCTCGCCGGAGTAATCCGAAAAGGAGGCTATCATCGGTGTGCTTTCACCCTTGCACTCCGTAATCGAGACGGTAAGCACAGCGAAATCATGTTCAAGAAAAACCTGGAGAACTCGCCCTCTACCGTCGAGTTCCGCTATTCGCAGATGACCTTTGACCATGCGCTTATGCGTAACTGGACAGAGGTTGTTGCGCGCATTGTCGTTCTCGCCCAGGCTGACGCCGGTAAGTTCAAAGAGTGTGTCGAGCTCATCATGCAGCTTCATCATGAGGCTGAGGTCGACGGTAAGACGGCATGGAAGCTGTTACTCAAGTATGTTCTCAAACTTGAGCATCGTATCCCTGAGTGGGAGGCGCAGCTTGCCAAGTTTAAGCGTGGAGAGCATATTTCTCATCTGGATGAGAATCTACTTCTCATGTCCGACTGATCGAAATTTGATTGGAATGTGGTAGTCTGGAGCGTCTTTTTCATGCTAGCTGCTGGCAGCTGGCTCGTTTTGTATGGAGTTAGGCGTCGAGGGTAAGTCAATTGAGAATATTACAATCGTATTAGTCTTTGGTATAGAAATGTGAAATTGTACAAACTAATGGTTCGGTGTTGACGTAAACCTCCAGCAGCATCTGGCTCATGGCGATAAGTGGCGAAATCATGTCTTTGTAAGCCTCGTGTGTGCTCGCTCCGTACCGTCTCATTTTGTCAACAAAAGTACTATGCAGTTCTGTTAAATGATATCCCCGAACGAACGTATTTGGGCGACAAGAGTGACAAATATGACCGGTGCATGAAGGATCTGATAATTGATCAAGTGCTGTAGGGTATCACCCTGGTGCTTTGTTGTAGCCCACTCGCCACACTAGAATCTGAGATATGTCTTGGCAAACGTTTATTTACAGATTTGCCTCTCAATTAATTCTGCAACAATCCCTCGCCTAAAATCAGGGTCCAATTTGGAATCAATTATTCCTGTCTCAATAATTCCTTCAATTACCGCCCAAGAGTACCGAGGATTGGCCTTTTGCTGACGTGGCGGCGATAAAGTACTTCGTCGTGATGTCATGTCTCAAAGCATCCATCGATTCGAACGTAACGCATCATTCATCTTGAAGAGCGGCGTTTGATATGCACCAATCAAAAACCTTGTAATAGTAATGGATATCGCCGAACCTGATCGGATCGGCCTCGCCCCGCCAGGGTCCTGATGCTCAAGCATTGCTCACCGCGTCATAGACAAACTCTCACCAATAAAGTACCACTGTTTTCGATGACAAGATCAGACGATCCATGACAGGACGAACTATCTATCTGGGGAAAGTATGAAACCATAGAATTTATATAAAAACATGTGTCCCGCGTCTCAGGCTTGGCGCAAGTGAGAAGTTGAACCCAACTATACACAGTATATTGAACCGTCAACATGGCACCATCAGCAACAGATACATCCTTTTCGGCGCATGTCGCCAGCCAATTCCAAGGCCATGAGGAAGACCGTCAAGCATCCTCAAAGGACTCCCTTTACGCTACCAGCAATGGCGTCCCCATGCCTCATCCCTACGAGTCCCAGCGATGTGGCGAGAACGGTCCGCTTCTGCTGCAAGATTTCCATTTGATCGATCTCCTCTCGCATTTCGACCGCGAGCGTATTCCCGAGAGAGTCGTTCACGCCAAGGGCAGTGGCGCTCACGGATTCTTTGAGTGTACGGATCCCCTCGATGACCTGTGCCTCGCGGACATTTTCTCAGAGAAAGGAAAGAAATGCTCTGTTTCAATGCGTTTTTCGACGGTCGGAGGAGAATCAGGTTCTCATGATATGGCGAGAGATCCGCGTGGTTTCTCTGTTAAGATGAGGACTGAGGAGGGTGTAAGTGCATATGTGGTGTTGACAACCACAACACCACACCATTCCCATAACATGATATTTGATGCTAATAATGATGAAAGAATTTTGATATGGTCTATAATAACACTCCTGTGTTCTTTTTGAGAGATCCTGCGAAGTTCCCTCACTTTATTCACACTCAGAAGCGCGATCCTAGTAAGTCCGGCCATCTACACACGCATCACCACTATCTACACACACATCACCACCATCACACACTCCCTACAGCCATCTACACACTTATAACAGTCATTAACAATACCAGGCACTCATCTCACCCATGCCGATGACTCCTTTATGTTCTGGGACTACCTCTCCCAAAACCCCGAGTCCATCCACCAAGTCATGATCCTTATGGGCGATCGTGGCATTCCGAAGAGTTATAGGTATATTCATGGCTACTCTGGCCATACATTCAA
This sequence comes from Fusarium sarcochroum, assembly GCA_013266185.1. Taxonomy (NCBI): domain Eukaryota; kingdom Fungi; phylum Ascomycota; class Sordariomycetes; order Hypocreales; family Nectriaceae; genus Fusarium; species Fusarium sarcochroum. The sequence continues at coordinate 19,926 of JABEXW010001061.1, read as the reverse complement.
GCTCGTGAATAAGAAGGGTGAATGGGTTTACACCCAGTTCCACCTCAAGTCGGTGCAGGGCACCGATTTCGTCACACAGGAAGATTCAGCTGAATATTCTCCCGATTACTCACAGAAGGATCTTTACGAGGCTATTCAGAACGGAGATTATCCCAAGTGGACGCTCGAAGTGCAGACTATGACTCCTAAGGAGGCTGAGGAGTTGTGGGAAAAGCAGAAGATCAATGTCTTCGATCTCACTCATGTCTGGCCGCAGAAGCAGTTCCCTCGTCGCAAGGTCGGAGAGTACACTCTCAACGAGAACGCCATCAACTACTTCGCGGAGGTTGAGCAAATCGCTTTCAACCCATCTCACCTGCCTCCTGGTGTTGAGCCCTCAGCCGACCCTGTCCTTCAGTCCCGGCTATTCTCATACCCCGATACCCATCGCCACCGTATCGGAGCAAACTACCAGCAACTCCCCGTAAACGCAACGCGCACAGGCTACAAGTTCGGCAACTTCCAACGTGATGGTCAGATGGCCTTCTACAACCAGGGCGCTCGACCAAACTATCTTTCATCCATCGATCCTATCAAGTTCCGCGAGCGAGCTGTGGATTTGGACAAGACACATGGCCACTTCACCGGCGAGGCCGTTACATTCCTCACTGAAATTCGCCCCGAGGACTTTAACGCACCACGAGCTCTGTGGCGAAATGTCTTTGACGAGCCAGCCCGTGAGCGTTTCATCACCAACGTCACTGGCAAGATGAAGCTCTGCAAGCAGGAGGAGCCCCTCAAGCGCCAGATCGCCATCTTCCGCGAGGTAGACCCTGAGATTGCAGAGCGCCTAGAGAAGTCAACGGGTATCAAGGGCTATGATGGAATCGCTAATATGAAGTTTAACGGCACACACAATGGTACGTACCCAGAGTGCGAAGAGTTTATCAATTACTAATGAATTTGCAGGTATGGCGAAGAATGAGAAGGATAAGCTTGCAAATGGTATTATTGCAAACAAGGGAAAGATTTCAAACGGTGCCCCGAGTAAGGGGACCCATGGAGGATTGGTGATGAATGGCAACTCGAACGGTACAAATGGCCACTAGATAGACACATGTAATAATACCAAATTGCAATCGTTAACAATCATCTCCAGCTTCGTGAATCTTCGTCAAGACGCCGGACATTCATCTCCACCCGGGCCGTGTGGGGCCGTCTTCCCGGACCATCATCAACACCAAACACCAACCCGTCCCCTTGTCCTCACTTCCCATCCTCCTTCACCTCCGCCCTCGGCGCCTGCCAACTACAGCTCGGAGGCGCACACGTCTCAGCACACTTAACACACGCCAGCTCACTCTTCCGAAAGCTCCCTTTAATAATCCTCTTATCGTCAAACGCGTACCGGGGACAATGCATCGTCGGTCCCGCATTACGTCCAAATAGTCGTCGCTGGTAATCGCATGCTGAGCCTAGATCGTCGACGGCGTAGAACATGTCGATGTAGTGGAAAGATTCGCCGCCGATGATGGCGCGTCCGCGGGTCATTTGAGGACATTCGGGGCCTTTGGCGCAACAGCAGACCATGCGCTGGAATGAGTATGTGCACATTCTGATTTCGTCGAAAGAAGTATTGTTTCAGACTTGTAGAGTAAAATCGATCAAGCAAAAGACTAGGAGCAAAATCCCCTTTATATCGCAACTTCAAAATTATCTCGTCCCTCGTCCCACGACCCTTGGCGTAGTATATATGAGAAAAAACACGCTCCCTCCCAACTCCAAATGCCGGCCGTTACACTCCCGCTTCCCTCGGGTCTGGAAGCCCCAAAGGGGTGTCATGTTTGCCCTTTCCCCCGTTGTACCATGCGGCAAGCCGTAACCAGCAACGGGGGTCGCGGGAAGAAGAGGAGGGGCAAACATGGTCTTGGGAACTCGAGATAGACGAGACGGGAGAGTATCGCGAGTGCGACTAGCACAGGGTGACATTAATGTTTTTTATTCTTCGCTCACTAAAACAAGATCCCATTTCGTCGTTAACATCCAAATATTGGTTTAATCCATCTGATCCACCGTTGTAGCATCGCCATTTCGTCCCCCGCTGGAAACACCCGCAATCTCCTTATCCTTAGGTCCAACAGGGAATCTCCAGTTGAAAGAGTCCTCAGCCTTTCCAAGCTGAATATCCTTCAGGTGCTTGAGCAACTTCTCAAACAGAGGACCAGGCTCCTCAGAACCATCCTTGATATACGTCGCGACATCCTCCTTGCCATCCACACGACGCGTGATAGATCGAATGGGCACAAGCGCCGCAGCAGTACCAGCAGCGAAAACCTCGCTGAACTCCTTGAGCTCCTGGTACTTAATAACACGCCTCTCAACCTTCCATCCATAGCTGCGACCAAGCTCCTGGATACTATCACTAGTAACACTATCAATAACGCATTGAGAATCCGGCACTGCAAGCGTCACTTCATCCCCATTGACCTTGGCACCAATGAAACCACTCGTGCTAAACTCGTCAATCTCCTCGTGGCGCACACTGTCGAGGTGCAGCGTGATACCATAGCCCTCGTCACGCGCCTTGTCGCTCCAGCGCAGCACAGGCGCATAGTTTCCGCCAACCTTGGCATTGCCAGTACCATGTGGCGCAGCGCGGTCAAAGTCCTCGAGGATAAGAGCCTTGACGGGATGAGCGCCGTGGTAAACACCCGTGGGAATGACAAAGACGGCAAAGATGTACTCCTCGGGTGGGGAGAGACCGAGCTGTGCGCTGGAGCCGTAGAGTTGGGGACGGATGTACAAGGCGGCGCCTGTTTCGTGGGGAGGAACGAATTCGGCGTTTAAGGCGACGGAGGCGCGGACGGCTTCGAGGAAGAGGTCCTCGGGGACGAGGGGCATGGAAACGACCTCTGCGGAGTGCTGGAGACGCTTGGCGTTACGGTCGGGCCGGAAGACGGTGATGGCTTCATCGTTAGGCGTGCGGAAGGCCTTGAGACCCTCGTAAGCTTGCTGGCCGTAGTTCAGCGCCGGAGCCATTCCATGGATGCGCATAAAGGGATCGGTGACGAAGCGAAGAGGAGTCCATTTCCCTGTGCTTCGGCTGTATGTAGACTCAATATGGCCGTTGACTATCAATTGTTAGATATAATGCAATCCCCAAGCTATACAATGTATTATTTACCCTCGCGGACCTTGAAGCCCACGTTGGACCAGTCAATGGTATTAACGGGAGGAGGAGGAAAAGCAGCCATCTTTGATGATAGAGTTGAGAATCTGCAGCCAAAAAGTCAACAATCAAAGCCACCGACATAGAACCTTTATACCCTCGTCAGCATTGGACTCACATTTATAAGCTCCAGTAAGCTCCTCTTCGTATATTCACACTAAAGAAGGTTAGTTTACGAGCTTCAAGGAATGGAGCCTGGGTTCGGGTTTGAGTCGAGTCAGCGGGCTTCTGTTACTCGAGACTCCCCGGGCCGATGTCGCTATCTTTTTCTTCGGTGACGCGGGGCGGGGTCTTCCTTTTTTTACGACGACTTTTCGGTGCGTGGGCTGTCTCTGAAGCTTCCTATTCGCTTAGGTTTCCACCGAAGCTTCGGTTGTGATGTCATGATGAGTGGACGTAAAGCTTCAGAAATGAAACGGTTGCGAACAAAGGAGGAAAAGAAACGGAAACGGGCATTTACCGTTTTGTTTTGTTGAAACTTGCCTGGTCACGGAATAGACGGCAACGGCACGGAACGGCCATGCATGAGGCCTGAACCTTGTATGCAACCACAGGTCAATCAGCAATTCACCATAACATAAAGCAAAGGACACAGCTACAGATGTAATAAATAAATTCGGCACTGGAGAGTAGAGTGTCATGCTAAGAAAAACATTACTCGCGAGAGTCTGTAAAGTAGTAAAGCAGATATCAAGGAAACATCGTTCCATATTGTAACCATAACCATCATCTCCGTCCATAGAATCATACCCACGATTCATTCTTTTTTTCGACATAATAAAATAAAGACATTAGGAAAGCTAAACAAACTACATCTTTTGTCGTGGAGCTATTGGACGTGACGCTCCTGGTAGTACCCCTGCACCCGCTGACCCAACGCCAACGGCACAAAGACATGCAACTAAATAACAAGCACAAGCCAAATTTTCAGAATAAACCTGTTGTCATGCGAGAGAAGCGAGGCGTTGGAGGCAAGAGAGGACACCTGGGCAAGTTAGCATGCTGCCGTAGACATTGTAAGAGGAAAACGTACCACTGACACCCTGCGTGAGGGTGGCCGTCGCCTCGGTATTGCGGTTACCGAGACTGACTGTGACAACATTCTGCACAGAACCATCGTCCTGCAGTCTGTTTGCCCACTTAAATACCTTCTCATCCTCTCGGCCATCACCGATAACCATCAAAAAGTCAACAGCCTGCTTATGGGCTTCAGTAGAGCTCATCTCCGACTTCAGAGTCTCAAACACTTGTCTAGCCGCAGTTCGCTTGGTCCAATCAATGGGTTCGACAGCGATGCATCCATCCAGGGCGATGGCGTGGACACGCTGAGATTCACAGGCATCGTTGACGTGGCTGGCGCAGTCCGAGGCCTGGCGAGAGGCTGACTCATAGTCTTCCGCACTCTTGTAGTGGAATATTAAACTACAACGACGCTCCTCGATCTCGGCTCCAGGAGTTCGCTCGAGGTAATATGTCATGATAGGTCGAACTGACTCCTTCCAATCCTTGACGTGGTCGAGATCCGCCATTTCAGTCCAAGAATCATTTCCGTGGGCCTTGAGGAAGCACCCGTTCTCGGCAATCAGACCCAGGTTAGGGACTCGGCGGAAGACTCGATCAAGCTCCTCAGGTCGGCGGCCGGACATGACGTAAACGGTATTGCGCTCGTCGAGGAGCAGGTCGTTGAGCACATCTAATGTTCGCTGGGGGCTGATGGGAATGATCTGGTTGACAGGACCCCATGCCACAAGTGTGCCCTCGTAGTCGATGATAAAAAGTCGGCGCTCAGCCTTGAGATACTTTGAAGACAACAACGGGATCGACAATCGAGGCACAGATGTCTGGTCTCGCTTGTGCTGCTCATCGTAGACAATATCCAGACGACCGAGGAATTCACTAAACCAGTGAGAGCCAGTATGTTTTGTGACACGGTTGTAAAGGTTGGTCCATCGCTTTTCCTTCTCCTCCTCACCCATCTCCAGAGCCTGCTTGATAGCATCGGCACACTGTCGGTAATCCCAGGGGTTCACGGCCAATTCGTTTTTGTTGAAGAGGGATGAGGTTCCAGTAAACTCGGACAGAATGAGGGAGCCGTGCTTTTTCTCCGGAAGAAGCTTACCATCCTGACAGAAAAGATATTCATGGGAGGTCAGGTTCATGCCCTCACGCTGGCTGGTAATCATGAGCGCATCTGCAATGGTCAACAGAGCAAGGTATTGAGCGTAGTCAATATCTTGTTTTAGGTAGACCACGGGTTGGTATGCAAGATTCGCCCAAGATGAGTTGACTCTGGTCACAATGTCGCTAACGGTGGCCTCGAGATCGCTCTTCTCGCTGGATGATAGGGCAACTTGGATTAGAACAGTGTTTTCACGCCACTGAGGGTTCTTGTTCAGGAACAATTCGTAAGAAAGTAGCTTCTGGCGAACACCACGGACATGGTCAAGCTTGTCACGAGCAACAATCAGCCTCTTGCCCTTGTAACGCTCCTGCATAACCTGCAGCCACTTGGCAACGTCCGAATTGTCGAGATGCTCACGAAGGCTGACGGGATCGATTCCAATGGGGAGATGAATCACATCAATAAATCGATCCTCTAGCTGAAGGCCATCCGGAGTAGCCTCGGCGCTCAAGATACGACTGCAGGTTTGGAGGAAGTGACGTCCGTATTCGTGAATTTGGAAGCCGACGAGGTTAGCACCGAGCATACCCTCCAAAAGCTCTTTTCGAACAGCCAGGCATCGGAACACCTCAGAAGAGGGGAACGCGACGTGAAGGAAGAAACCAATCTTGGCCTCGGGAAGCTTCTTGCGAACCATGCCGGGGACAAGGAGCAGGTGGTAGTCATGGACCCAGACGACATCACCACGCTTCCAGTTCTTGACAATCTGGTCGGCAAAGGCCTGGTTAACGTTCACGTAGTATTTCCACGAGTGATCCTCATAGGCCTTGCTCTTGGGGTTGTCAGGGATTTGGTAGTGAAAGACAGGCCACAGGATGTGTTTGCAAAAGTGAGCGTAGTGACCATCAAAGTCCTTGTCGGAGCAGAAGACACTCAGCATGTTGTGCTCATTAGCGAGAACATCCTCAATATCTTGTTTTTGCTGGGTGCCCTCAAGAGCATCTGTAGGCATGCCCAAAGTGCCCACCCAGGTATAATCCTCGAGCTTGCCATCACGGGCAGCGGCCTCAGCAGCATTGCGAAGTCCTCCATTACCCTGATCGGCACTCACAACCATCCAGTTAGCCGACGCAAAGACTCGGTCGTGGCTATCGCTTCGAACGAGAGATCTAGGCTGCAAGATACCTTGGCGACCGAGTTCGTGGGCCTTTTTCATCGTACGGTTCTTCTCGGTGAGGGAGGCGGGAGGAGGAGGAGAGTTGGCGCGAGACTTGGGCTGGTTCGCCCGGCTGCCCCAGCTCCGAGGATCTCTAGTTGAGCTGGAACTTTGAGGGAACTGTATTCTGAAGCCATCTTCGTTCTCAAACAGGTTTGACGAGTCGACTTCTTCGGTCGGAGTATGAGGAGGGGTAATGTCGTCCTTCTGGAAGAGACTCGGTTGTCGGGCAAGAGGCGCAGGGCGTCCGCCTACCGGGGCGGGCTTGGGTTTAGGAGGCAAAGCAGGAGCTTTAGTAGCCTTGGGGTTTGAAGATCCAGACAATGATGCTCGGCTGGGATCGGCGCCGGGAGGAGGAGTACCGGGGAGGGTAAAGTGGACGGTTTTAGGGAGGAAGCTATCATCGTGTTAGTCTTGGTCAATTTTCGCTAAATTTGGCGAGCTTGATGTCGAAGGAGGGGCTAGAGCGGGGAAGCAAAACATGAACGCCGAGGGAGAACCACGTACAGAGAACACACAAAGACCGTCATTTTGACTAGAGGTTTGTGTGGGAAGCGCGTATAAAACTAATTTTGTTGGTGAATAGGCGTGTCTGTCAACTTTCGAGATGTAGTCGAATACTAGAGCTTGAACGAGTAATGGATCGATCGTGGTACTATTGAGATACCCCGTTTGGCGACTTCATATGGATGTAAAATGAAGAATGCGAGTGGTGAAGGAGGTGTCGCTTTTTGTTGAGCAGTAAGTAGTAGCTTGACGCAGGCAAAACGCCTCTTTGTCGTAGATGCGCTCAGCTGTAAACAGAGCCGAAAGTGGCAACAAGTAAAAGTGACGCAAAAGGAAGAATGCGCGCGTTGGAACAGAGATGAGATTTTTCAAGGTTGAAAAAGAAACCAAGAAGTAAAAACTCAAAGATGAGAATATTGCAACGAGCAAATCTCCGACGTCGCCGTTGTTGCACCGGGTCGTGAGATTCGTCAGGTGTTTTCTAGAGTTGTACGATCAAGCTTGGATAGCTCCGAGATCGTTGCTTAAACCGAATGGGAGGCTCCTATTTTTCTGTCGAACGAGAAGAGGGTGGATTGACAATTAAAGAATTGACAAGAGGTATTTTCCAAACAGTGGACAACCTGTAAAAAAGCCCTGTCAGTATGGACTGTGATCGTATGGCTGAATGGATGAATGTACGATAGAAGGGCAGGGAATGCGCAGAATGCAACCAGTAAAAGAAAGCACTGGCTCTGACGTAATGCTTGCTTGGGCGTTTTTTTACCTTGGGCTTGGGTTGGAATGACAGACAGGGCAGTACTTTGAGCCTCAAGCCAGGACCGTTGGTTCCTGGTAAATCGCCCGCCAAGTGGAGAATTACAACGAAACGGATGATGTGAATAGAAGCGAACAATTGGATGTGACGAAGGGCCGATTCAAGGGCTATGATAGAAAGCTGCAGTAGGTCTACTGCAGAAACAAGAAAACCATGGAAGTGATAGAAAGGCCAGACCGTTCAACAAAAAATACACTTACAGTCGTGACGTCGTTTGCAAGAAAAGGGATCGGGATCAGTTGTTGAGGAAATCGATACAGGAGAGTTTGGTCCGTGATCCGCAACCCAGCTCCAAGCAAAAAAGCCGATAGCTGATGGAGGTGTAGAGGGGTGTGGTGTAAGGTGGAAGACAGAGTGGAGGGAGAAGAGGGGAATCACTCGGTATTAAAATCCTAGTTTTTTATTGAGACTTTTTTTTCTACGCTTCACCCCATCTTCAGACTCTCTCGTGATGAGAGAAAATTGACACAGCAAGCGCCAGTAACGAAACAACAAGACGTAAATCGGAGCGTGGACCGATGCACAAACGGCGTGTGGAGTTGCCCACGATACTGAGCCTGTCATTGTTCTTTAGGCGGGGGGACTGGGCTGGATAGCGGGTAGGCTAAACACGGGCCCCAGAGGTCAGAGCAAGGATGTGGATGATGTTTGGATGATGAGAGACGGGACTTGGGGACAGCCAAGAGAAAGAGATGGAGCTTGATGACAGGTGCTGCGGGAACTGCCACCAACAAGCAAGGCACAGGCCCGGTAATGTTTCTGTTTGGTTGGAGATGTTGTCGTGTCTGTGTCTGTGTCTGATATGGATGTGATGATGGTGTAGGCGTGGCAGTAGAGAATAGGACCGTCTCTCGGCACTTGGGTAGCATAAACGTTGGATAGATGTGCCTGGATATGTTGATCAATGGGGAAGGACATGCACATACATCTGAGGGTGATTCAAGGTGCCATTAAACCTCAGATGGAGTAAATGCCTCCGGTGGTTGTAAATATGGAAGCTATGATATGAGCGTTATTCGTGTGTGTTCTACAACAACCACGACCAATCCCCCGGGCCTGTAAGCTACACAACAGCATACACGAAACCAAAAACTAGGCATCTCATCTGGCGGCCTCTCAAATCGACACGCCCTCTTTCAAGACCTATCGTCGATCATGCACTTCCACTTAGCCAATGCCTGATGCCGGACTAACAATCTTGGAACCCAAACACCAGTCAGAACCTCTACCGCAACAAAGCATCGTAGCGACTATGCAAAACAACGCCCAGATAAAAAGCAATAAAGAATAATGCATGTAGCTCGCATACGGGAGCAAGAACAAGCCGACTCTCCAATCGCTCTTAATCATGCTCTGTCTAGTTGTACGTAACGAACCCGGCTATTCTTGACTGATCGGATAGACTCCATCCGGACGTGAATGATTATCACGATAGCAGCTACACCTGAAACAATGCATCATCGCAAGCTATTCCTCTATCAACGCCAAGTTTAAACTGTCCATTCAGATCCTTCTCCTCCAGCACGGAGTACCTTGCAATTGGATGATCGATCCATGCAGTTTTAAAAATGCAAATAATAATAAAAAGCAAGATTATCTCGAGTCTCAGCACCCTTGTCAGAGCTGGCTGCACCGGCCCGTCTGCCATACCACGCCGTCTTACACGGGCCGTTTCTACTTCCCGTCTTTTGCAGCAGATTGATAGAATGTAGCTTCTGGGAGTGTTTATCCGCGGCCTCACGTTGAAGCTTTCGAATCAAAGACCGCATGGGCCATGCGATTGGGATGGGAAATGCATGAGCTGGGATGTTGGTTGGTGGCGTCCACGATGCATCCGGGTTGCCATGCAAGTTGCACACGCATGGCAATATTACGCGCCTCTATTTCTTCTTCGGTAAGTTTCCATCTTCAGGGGACTTTGGAAGGATTTTGGAGTAAGATTTCAGGTCTCTGGATTCTGATCCCGAAGATAACATGTCTCATATCGACAATAGTATCATTACCAATATTAACAACCCCCAGAAAGGATCTTCAGGGGACCCCTTCCTATCCAAGCTGCTGCTCTTGAACTTGGATGCACCCCGCAGCTTATCCGTGGTGGAGTAATTTCTGTGCCGCTTCAAAGCTTCTTGGCCTAAACCGAGACTGTGCTTCGGGGCAACGGGGATAGAGATGGGAACTGTGCCTGAGCCAAGATTGATTCTTGGGGTAAAGAACAAGTCCGGTCCGTGTCACATGGAAATCATGATCAACAAAGGCTGTAGGCATGACAGCGACGATCTGTTGCCATATTATTACCTGAACCAACACAGCATCAGCATCAGCCAGGTCAGCTATCTGCTGTAGCAAAAAGCCTCACAAAATGAATGGATAGCAACCAAACAAAAACTCACTGACCAGACGCTATCCACGCCATATTGAGGAACATTAGCTTGGCCCTAAAATGTCTGAGCCATTTGCTTCATCTGCATTAGTGATGAGTCCTCTCCAACAACTACTGCTGCTGCTACCGGTAGCTTCTCCAACTTTCCAAACGCCGGGCTTCCGTATCATCACACAATGTGCGGCCCCAGCAGACAGGGTTGTTCGGCTTTCACCTGAGCCCACAGCCGGCCGGAGTGCCGGGGCCCGCCACGGGACCGGACGGGTTCGCTTAATGAGGATATGTTCGGCGATGGCTGAGCGTTGTTTTTTCCTGGTTTGTGTGAGATGTGAGAGATGGAGAGACACGCAGTGACTCTGAATCACGCTGCTCTCAGTCTTGGCCCTTCAGATTCGTCTTTGCGCACTTGTTGATCCCCGCATACAAAGCCGGTCATCCATCCACAAAGTCCATTAAATCTTTAGGTAATCCTCTCCCTGCCCCGACGCTTTCCGGGGGTAAATTCACTCTAATCGTCCCATCCACTCACGATCGGCGGGGCAGCCTCGTGGTGCTGATCGCAGCTTGAGAGGAGCTGCATGATGTTTATTTCAAGAAAAAAGAAAGCCGGACTTCTTTCAATCCAGTACGTACATGAGACAGAACGCAATGCCGGTCCGGGTCCGATATGATCCGACAGGGAGGCTGGGCGTCCAAGCCTGATTTGTGGTTACGCATGCAACGTGAGGCTGTACCTTTTTTGGTGGAGGCGAAAAAGACAAGACATTAGGTATCGTGTTGGTCGAGATACGACACGTACAGTACACAATTCGAGAGTCAAGTGAAAGACAATTCTAGAGGTTCCGACATATTCACAGCTTCGAAAGTTAGGTATCAATCAACAGCTCCTCGGGCTTCGGGCTCTTGGTAGCTTGGATATGGCAAATTTAGCTCTTGCTAGGGGGATGCTACCCCACAACACCACTTTCTAGGCTTTTCCAAGACATCGTGAGCTTCAATCCAACTGCTCTGCACTCTTTCAATTTTCACCAGCTCCTACCCAATTCTGTCTGTACATATCCCACCAGGCCATCTCAGCATCCACGAAACACCGCGCCCCATCGTCCAGTACAAGCGAACCTATCAGCGTGCTTCCGCAGTGGCGATGTCGTTGGTCACCAAAAGCCACACTTCCTGCAAGCCTCTCCGTCCGTACCGTACCGTCCCTAGATCGAGCGTGTTCAAGCAGACGCAGTACCCGCGCTTGACAGTTGGTGCAAACGAGACCTGTGGGGACTGCTGCATCTTGGATCACAGGTCTAGAAGCTCGCCACAACTCCCGTACGTGCATGATCTGTTACGGTGCCCCGCTTGACACAGAAGAAAGACAGCCTCATGAAGAGAAGCGTTGCGTGAGATTCGGAAGTCTCCCGTGAGCAATCCTACCTTGCCGCGCGTATGTACCAGATCGCAGATAAGCACGCCTTCGCTGCGCCCTGGAAAGAAAAACCATATGGAAAACCGTCCTGTGGAACCGTTTGCGAAACATGCACGGCGTATGAAAGGCACAGCGGACTTGTGTGTGTGTGAATCACTTCAGGGGTATCTTGACTTGTAAGAGTAACAAACACCGTTTTCGGGATTCTAGTTCCGCCAAAGCCGGACGGCCTTGTCTTTGCCTCCACTGCCAACCCTCTTGCCGTCCGGTGCCCAGTCTACTGCGTACACTTCGTCCTGGTGGCCGGGCAGATCCACGGCGAGCTTGTGTGAGGCCATCGACCACACCTTGAGTGTTGTATCTTTAGACGCTGTGACTAGGAGTCTAGAGTCTGCTGAGAAGGCACACTGGTACACAGGAGCCACGTGTCCGCGGAGAGTGTTGATGAATTTACCGTCCCTGACGTTGAGTTAACATGTGAAATCTGGATTGACGTTGAAAGCCGGATCTTACCTAGCACTCCAGATCTTGGTGTGGTTATCCCAGCCTGCACTGGCAATGAGGGAGCCGTCAGGGGAGAATGTGACATGGTTCACCTGCTTCTGGTGGCCCAGCATACGAGCGACAGGCTTGGTGCCCTGAGAAGGATCCCAGAGATACATAGTGAAGTCGTCACTAGCCGTGACCAGTCGCTCAGCAATTCTGCCCTGAAACTTAGCAGCCTTCTCGAACCTCTCCTTGGCCTTGCTTCGCTTTCCTTCCTCGGTGGTAGGCACAGGCGTGTGGTCGTAGAAGCCAGTCCTTAGCACGAAATCTGTTGAGAGCGCAAGGTGGTTCACCCAATGGACGTGAGCCGACAAGGTGTGCACAAGAGTTCCCTTCTCAGCGTTCCAAACTCGGACCGTCTTGTCGTGACTTGCGCTGTAAATGAGGCCTTCTCCTCCCCAGCGCACACAGCTGACGCTGCTCTTGTGTCCAGACAGTACATGCTCGGTTTTACCAGTGTTGGCAATCCATATCCGGACTGTTGCATCTTTGCTTGCGCTGGCAATTCGTGGTGTGCCGTCTCTCCAGAGATGATATGGCTCCCAGCAGATATTGGTAACCCATTTCGAGTGGCCAGTCAGAGGGCTTCCAACGGCCTTTCCAGTTTCAGGGTCCCAGAGGCGGACCGATTTATCCATGCTTCCAGTTGCGAGCCGCACACCATCTGGGGACCAGGCAACCGCCAACACCCAACCAGTATGGCCAGCAAGGGTGTACTTGGGTGTTCCAGTATCGGTATCCCATATCCGTGCCGTCTTATCGCCAGATCCAGTCGCCAATCGCCCGCTGTCCCTAGGGTTGAACTGCGCTGCTAGGATTGCTTCGCCATGACCAGGTATCTTGTGAGACATGCGCGTCACGGCCTGGACCTTGAAAACGGCCTGCGGCTCAGCGCTGAGGGTGACAGTCGTTTCGAAGGGGTTCTCGATGCCATGGTTGCGAAGAAGCTGGAGGAGATCGGTCGGGTATTGGTCCACAATGATATCGGTATCGGGGATGTGAATTCGGAATCGGTATGGGAGGAATTCTTCCTTTTCCTGATAAGATTTAGCAAAAGATCAACCCATCGCGCTCTCGAGTGACAAACCCTAGCAAGTAACGTATTCAACAACAGAGAGAGGTTCTTTTCTGAAGCGTCGGCGAGGGGCACTTCAATCACATCGGCCATTTGCTTGCCATCGCCATCCAAAAATCGAGCCTTGAAGGACCCAGCTGGTCCTGCTGCGATCGCTGTGACATCCTGTTGAGTTTGAGAGCGCTCAAGATCTTCTCTCCTTTGCCGTTTAGACGGCGGAGGTACAATTGTCGCCATCGCAAATAATATTTGTCTTGATAACACACAAAGTCTTCAGAAATTCAAAGCGGGATGGTGGGGCATTTGGCAAAATCTAGAAATTTTGGCGGTGAGGAGCTGCAGTGCAGCAAGCGATGGTCCAGTTCCATTCTATCATAACTAACAAATTTGGCCGAGACCCCCGTGTGATTCCGTTAGTGACATGCCTGTGCCTTGCCAGGCAGTCTCTTATTTAACACAAAAACCATAATTTACAGCGCCATTTCCCTCAAAATAAAACGCCAAAATCATCCTATTGGTTCTGTTGCCCGCCCTGCGAAGGTCGTCCACGCATCCTCTTAGGAGGCCCGGCGTAATGCTGGAATTGAGGCATATCCATAGCAGGCACGGGAATTGGGGTCTGCTGTGGATTCTGTGGAAGATACAGCTGTGACTGCATCATGGCTTGGGCCTGAGCCTGAGCCTGCGCCTGCGCTTGAACATGGGCTTGCACTTGAGCTTGAGAGTTTTGTTGCGGCAACGATTGCTGCTGGATATGTTGGGCGTGCATCTGCTGCGGCTGTTGCTGCGGCTGTTGCTGCGGCTGTTGTTGTGGCTGCTGTTGTTGCTGCTGCTGCTGCTCTACTACTTGTTGACGACGCTGCCGAGCCCTCTGCTTCTGTGCCGAAGCACTTCTCTTGGTTTCTTCAATCTGCCGATGTCGCTTGTCTTGTGCCTCTTGTCTCCTCTGGCGCTGCAAGTCCTCGTTTTGGACTGCGTAGATGGCAGCAATGCGAAGTTGAAGCTGCGACAAAATTCCAACACGCTCCGGGTGCGACATTTTACGATATTCACTCTTGAATTGATGAAAGGTATCGCCGGTCAAGCGAAGGACTGCGTTGGAGACGCCTGCGACCTGGATTGCAGCCTGAGTCTCGGCATCGGGTTGAGGACCGTCATCTGCCCAAGGTGTCAGAAGCGGCGTCCCAACCGAATCCAAGCTTTGCTCACCTTCCAGGTCGTCAACGATATTGGTCTCGTCCTCGCTTCCGGGTTCGGGTGTTGGTGGTTCGGGTGTGCCGGGCTCGTGGTTGTGCTGATCGCAGGTAATCGTCAAGACCCATCCGCCCATGGTCTTTCTATGAACAGCCTTGGCCTTCCAAGGACAATCCGTCTTCTTAGTCGTCGTCTTGTGTTTTGTCGCCATGCACCGATACGGCCTACCGCCTCGATCGCAGACAAGGTCGCATCTAACGATGTCGTTTCCTGGGATGTCGGCACCGCCCACTTTGCCTCGATGGGATCTTGCCTTGACAATCTTGTATCCCTCCTTTTCCATGCGGTCGCTGAGTTCTTTGAAAAGTTCTTCATAGCTGTGAAAGATGCCCGAATGGGGCACCGATACAGCCTCGAGAATGCCGAACATGATGAGTTCGAGGACGCGATCAACGCGTTCGGAGCTCAACGATGTGTGGATTTGGGCGTTAACCGGTGTCAGCGTGAGCCGCGTGTCAGCGGGGAGGGTTGAGGAATTTCCGATACGGATAAACCTCGGCGACCTCTTATTTCCGTAAAGCCTGTGTGACGATCTCTAGATTTGTTGAGCATGGATATTGCGAAGATTATGACAATTAAGGAGGTGTAGCGTGGAGTTCAAGTTCAAGCTACATGTTTTCAAAGTAAGGAAGGTTTGCACGTAGATGATGTTCATTCTCCAGGTACAAAGCAACTTCCGTGTTCAAGTGTCAACCGCTCCTTCCCCAGATCCAATCGCAGACGGAAGATCCAAGAACGAACCGCCCGAGGCAGGGACTGTGAAATGTCTTCGGGTGCAGCCTTCCACCTTTCTCAATCAGCCTCTCTCTTTCAGATTCTCTTCAATACAAGATTGAATCGGTATCGTGGTTGAATACTCAGCCTTTGCTACACAACTCCCACCATTCACTCATTACCCTACAGCATGCAACAAATCAACCAAGTCGAATGAACTGAAGACCATAATAGAAATCGCCAGCTGCAATGTCGCGCTCAATCCCTTCCAGAACCGACAGTCGCTCGTCGTCCAGCTACTTTCAGAGTAGTGGTAGCCAGGCCCGTCTCGAGAACTCTGCCACTCCAGGTGGTCATCCCAGCAGAAGGCCACAAACCAGTCTCAGTCAATACTCAGGATATACTCCTTCAAGAACAAGCACCAGACAAAGCATTTCTCGCCCTTCCACCGTGCGTCCTGGAACCCGACCAAGTACGGCCTCCGGAAGAAAGTCGCGGAATACAACAGCCTCCTCGATTTTAGGACTCAGCGAAACACAAAGCATTGTGTGTGCTGTGAGCGAGGCTCGTGGTGTCTCCCCTGCGGTAGGTGTCGCCTTCGTCAACGTTTCTATCGGTGAAGTTGTTATCAGTCAAATATGCGACAACCAGTCATATGTCAAGACTATTCACAAGATTCAGTTGTCTGCCCCTTCTCGCATCCTCTTCATGTCGACTGCTTGCCCTCCAAACAATCCTAGTACCCTGTTCTCCCTCGTGCAAGACCTTATTCCTGAGGCTCAGATTGATGCTTTGGATCGTTCTGCTTGGTCCGAGACAGATGGACTGGAGTACATCCAGAACCTGGCGTTCAAAGATGACATCGAGCCACTGAAGGTGGCCACTCAGGGCAAATTCTACGCTATTAGCTCCTTTGCAGCTGTAAGTGCAATTGCTCGGGGATGTCACGATGGAAAGCTGAAAAAACTATAGGCGATGAAGTACATTCAGCAGCACTTTTCCATCAACTTTGTGCCACACTCGCTTCGCATCCAATATCGACCTTCGGAGGATACCATGATGATTGACATTTCGGCTATCCAATCTCTCGAGATTATGCAGAACCTACGAAACTCCAAGTCCAAAGACTCTCTTTTCGGGTTGTTGAACTACACATCAACTCCAATGGGATCGAGGATGCTTCGAAGCAATATTCTCCAACCACCAACTCGTCCCGACCTGTTCATAATTCCTCGATACGATGCGCTCGAGGAGTTGACTACTAACGAGGAGATGTTTCTGGAGATCCGAAAAGGTACATACCATGAGGGTAGTCACAGGATGTAACTAACGCAAGCAGCCCTCAAGCTTTTTCACGACACGGAAAAGCTTTTGACAAAGGTAACTTGATCAACGTTCGTCCTGGACTTATACCAACGATGCTATAGTTGATCATCATTCCCACATCCGCAGATATCCAGCAAGTCGAGGAGCAGATCAACCAAGTGTTGATGATCAAAAGCTTTCTCGAGTCCATTCCCGAACTCTACACAGCGTTGAGTCCTGCCACAAGTGTCTTGCTCGTCAAGATTCGAGAACTTTGTCGCCCCCAGATCACGAGTCGCAGCCTCAATAAGATTCGACAAACCATCGAACCAGACGTCACTTATATGAAGTCTGCTCTAGACCTTCGAAACCAGAGAACCTTCGCAGTCAAAGCAGGCATCAACGGCATGCTTGATGTTGCCCGCCAGACGTACAAGGAGCTCACAGAGGATATTCACAAACATGTTGATGCGTTGAATGGTGCGGATACACGTCAACAAACAATAATACCGGGCTAATCATGAAATAGAGACACATAAACTCGATGCCACTCTGCGGTACGACAACGGTCGCAAGTATTGGTTACGCCTTCGAGCCGCCGATTTTGACGACTGTCCTCTCCCTAATATCTTGATCAACGTCGTGCGAAAGAAGGACAAGTTCGAATGCCAAACACTTGATCTTGTAAAGCTTAACTTGAGACTCTCCGATACCTCCAATGAGGTCGTTATTCGAAGTGACAGTGTTGTGCAAGGCTTGCTAAAGGAACTTCGCCATGAAGTACCGCACCTGTTTCGGGTTTGTGAATCGGTTGCCCTCATTGACATGATCTCGTCATTTGCACAGCTCGCTACCACCAGAGATTATGTGAGGCCCGACATCAGCAGCACGCTGGCACTGAAGGCAGCGCGACATCCCGTCCTCGACAAGGTTAGAAACAATTCTTTTACTCCGATATTAGGCTAACTAGTTGATCCGTCAGAGTATGAATGGCAACTTTGTCCCCAACGATTACTACGCGACAGAGCAATACTGCTTTCACATCGTTACTGGCTGCAACATGAGTGGAAAGAGCACCTACATCCGGGCGGTTGCACTGCTTCAAATCATGGCGCAGATCGGATCTTTTGTGCCTGCCGAGTATGCCGCCTTTCCTATGATTCACAGCATCTTTGCTCGTGTTTCACTTGACGACAACATTGAGAGTAATCTTTCGACTTTCTCGGTCGAGATGCGCGAGATGGCCTTTATCTTGAGGAACATTGACGACAAGAGCCTCGCCGTAATTGATGAGCTGGGCCGGGCGACAAGCAACCGAGATGGACTAGCGATTGCCATTGCTATGTCTGAAGCTTTGATCCAGAGCAGGGCATCGGTTTGGTTTGCAACCCACTTCATTGACTTGACAAAAGTCCTTGCGGATCGTCCAGGCGTTCTAAACCTCCACCTCGCGGCTACCAGTTCTACAACAGAAGATGGATTGCCGCATATCACAATGCTCTACAAAGCCACATCAGGCGCCATCAAAGATGAGGAGCACTATGGCATCAACCTGGCCCGTGCGATTGGATTACCTCAAACGTTTATTGACAAAGCGGAAGAGGTGGCAAAGGATCTCAGAAGGCAGCGAGAAGCGAGCAAACGCAGCTCGGAATCAGCAAAACTTATAGCTCGTCGAAAACTCATCCTCAATCTCCAGGACGCGCTGAAACAGGCCAAAGATTCTGGTAGCGAGGAAGCCCTCCCAGGGTATCTGCAGCGGTTACAGGACGAATTTGTCGCCCGCATGGAAGAAGTGGATAACATGAGGTGAACTTCTTTTGTTCCTACTCGGTATTGCCATGGGCATCTAAAATGTCTATCTGATGGAGTATGTGGTTGATGAGGATTCTACTATTTTTATTCTATTAATATACTGATGAGTGGCTATACGCCTGGACGCTTGTAATCCAACTCTCGCACCCTCTTCCAGACCTCTCTGACTGTTCGTTCTTGGGTCTGGCGTCCGCTTTCTGTTTCTGAAGGGCCGGTAGGACTGAACGTTGTTAGAAGATGAACATTGCGAGCTAACAGGGGAAAGCACGTACCGTACTGCCAGATATAGTCGACTTCCGAGGTGCGCTCTTGTGACTACGGCCGTTTCGGGGTCACTGGGAGGGTTGGCAGTCGTTACAAGACCACCAGCTTCTTCGAGAATGGCGAAACCAGCCGCAACGTCCCTACAAAAGTCAGCATACTCGGCCTTGTGAAACTTCAGTAATCAAGATGTGACGCACCACTCCCAACAGCCGCCTTCCCACCAGATATCGAAAGAACCCATAGCGGTATAAGCAAGGTCCAGAGTTGCGCTATGCAGTAGTTAGAGAGTTATCCGTGGTGGGGAACATGGGCTGTCATACCTCCCCAAGCTTCGCACGCCATGGACCATACCACCCTTGCCTCCGCGTCCGCTTCGTTCCGAGGCCAGGTTCACAAAAGACTCGACCTTTCGAGCCATGTTGCCATCAGGAATATCTCGACGGTCTTTGCCCCATTCGCATGAAAAGGTGCACCCGCTGGGAGCATTGGCCGGCATCGGAGGGATCGGGTTTCGGATTAATGGTAGTCTCTGAGTCTCATTGAGCCAAGCGCCTTGTCCTGAACATGACGAAAAGAATTGGCGGAGGAAAGGAGCGTTTATGACGCCAATGACAGGAATCCCTTTAACGACAAGGGCGATGGATACACAAAACATGGGGAAGAGATGTGTAAAGTTGACGGTGCCGTCAAGAGGGTCGACTACCCATGTTGGTCGGTCGTCGACGAGGTATGTTCGAGATGCGCCAGCAGAGTATGACTCTTCTCCGAGGAAGCTGAGGAAGCGTCAGCAGTGCTATCATGACAAGGCAAGGAAGAGGTGTCGTACCCATGATCGGGGTATTTACTGGCAATGGATTTGTGGATGAAGTCCTCAACGTCTTGAACAGAGTCAGCTATGGGATGAATAGAGACAATATTAAGGAACCATACCGTTGTCGGTCTTGGTCACCAAGTCTACCGAGTTCTCTTTCTCGACATAGGTAACGGTACTGGATGAAGCTCCATTACCGTCAATGCGGCGCTGGGCGGCAGCCATGAGCATATCTCCCGCATCCTTGCCCAATTGCACGGCAAAAGCATAAATCTCGGTCAACTGTTGGTTATCCATCTTGTGCTCTATCGTTTTTCCAGAAGATGGGATACGGGGTAAAGTCAATGTCAGGACCCTGCATTGTGTTTGAACGTATTTTGTTGAAACAAAGCCGCCTTGAACCGTCCCCAGATTCCCATTTCCGCACTACGGGATCAGATGCGCTGTGGGGAAGAGGGGGACGGGGGGGAGG
>JABEXW010001058.1:0-17760 GCA_013266185.1 Fusarium sarcochroum | reverse complement strand
ATTAAAGATAATAAATAAGCCAATCAAACTTTATAAAGACGGTAAAAATCCTAACGGCTAATAATATATGGTAATATAAGCTATTTCGACATGCAGCTGGCTGAATATAAACAAATATAAGACCCAGGATGTATCCTGATGTGTAACCTGACTTGGTGTGGTTTAGACCAGGTTAGCCTAACTGAGCGTACGAGGTGACAACGTGTTTCTGTGGTGGTTGGTGTCTTCCCAATCAGACCCTGACCTGCAATATATCATACTTCAGTGGAAGGAATTTGACAGCATACCGATCACATAATTAGTAGCTATCCCTCGATGTTGTAGATACCGCAGTCTGGCGGCAAGTAGTTTAGTATCGCTAATAAATAATCCAGAATTCGGGCGATGCAAAACTAGCGAGTAGCGCACTTCCTTGTGATTTCGAAACTTTCTGCAACAAATCACGATGTTCATGAACGAACACACCACATGAACTAAATTCAAAACACCTTGAGGTGCTCGCTTTTACAGTCTGAACGCTTCGATCGGCCAATGGGATCATCTCAAGTTAAGTTCGCTACCCTGGAGGATTCGCTCGCCCCACGGTTGATATCATCTCACCAGGGTATGTGCTACACAGACATTGTCCCGTCTTGCTTTATCTTTAGTTGGCGACAACACATCAAGTCGTTACGAAGATAGCATTTGGCACCAGTGCGTAGAAGACGAGTAGTTCCGTTACCAATAGAAATGTCAAGGCTATGTGTTAGAGCGCCTAAGGCCACAAAACCTGGGTAGATCGACCTAGACAAGATGAGCGAATTTCGGTAGAGCTCGACCCACTTAACCAGACCGCGCGATTGGGCGCGTAATGACAGCTGCCATTGTTTACCGCTCAGCATGACTCAGTTTCGGCTGTAACATACTATCATCTACCACATCCCCTGATTCAAAAGAGATAGATTGGAAGCCTATAAAAGTTGTCCCGCTAAATAAACATTAAGCACCTGGGAAAACTTTCTCACGGTCCTGCTGGGTAAACACTGGGTGCGAGTATACCATGGCCCACCATGGACAGGCAAAGAAAGCCCCTCTACGGAAGCAGCAGCACACACGTCACCGAACGGGATGTTTAGAATGCCGCAAGCGCCACTTACGCTGCGATGAGCAATACCCGAAGTGGTAGGCCCTGTTATTCGTGGATGTCTCGTCGTTATGCGCTAACTGATGGGCGCTTTTGTATAGTGGGAGTTGTCTACGCTCTAGAAAGACCAGAATTTGCGAATATCCTACGCCCACCATTACCTTGCGCGACCGAAGAGCTCAAGAGAATAATCGTCAACCATGGGATAAGTTGACATTCATAGCGAGCGAAAGGTCACTCGAGAGGCTTGATACTTGTTATTGCCAAGGTGTCCCTAGTATTGTTTCCAATACTGCATTCGACCCCTTTGACTGCCTTCCTATCACCCTGCCGTTCAAGTCTAAGGAGTTACTTCACCAATGTCAGTCCTCATTCTTCCAATACTCATCAAACACATGATAAGCTAAACGCCTCCCAATAGTTCTTCAATGCACTCACGAATTCGACAGCACTCCACAAGAACGGTTTGTCCGCTAGGAAAGCCCTCTACCCTTATCTATTTCCTCGATCTGACCAGGAAAAAGTCTACCCCCTGTCATAGATGACCCTTTCGTACTCCGATCCACTATTCTCATTGCGGCCCTCCACTTTGACTCGTATACTGGAAGTGGGATGCAATTATTTAAACAGACCTTCCTTTATCACAAAATCCAAGCGATTCGCTCAGTGAATAACTGGATTAGTGATGGACAGCCGCAACTCATCACTCCTATCATTCGACAGATAACTACGCTCTGTTTTATCGAGGTAAGTATAAGCCGAATATGAGGAAGTAAAGTCATGAGACTCAAGCAGGACGTGAATCAGCGCTAACAACCCCCTTCTTCTTGCTGAAGCTTTCTCTGGGTGATATATCTAGCGCGCAGGCCCATCTCAAAGGAATCGCGATACTCTTAGATCGTCGAAGACGACAATTGGCACCATCACGGGTGAGAGACTTGGCCCTAGGAGACGAAGAACTCACCAATCGCTACTTCTTGCTGTACGTCAAAACGTGTCTCAGGCGGCTTACCTTGGCTGTTTCGTAGATTCCTGCATTTTGCATTCTAGCAAGGGCAGACGCTTACCATAAAGTAGGATCCTTACACTCTACAGCCGCCATATCAACAGAATCATGGGTAGCCTGCACTTTAGTCCTAGTTCGGATTGTATCCGGGGCGCGTCACTACAAGAGTCGACAACACTATCGCGGCCAATTGGCCATATGGAGAGGAACTGCGACCATTCTCTCAAGCTCCTTGCGCTTCGAATGATGCCCCTTTTCTCTAAGCTTCCCCCATCTGTGACCACCCTTGGGTGGGTCAGCGGCTGGGAAATCGCATACAAGCTACGAGAGATCACTGCAAGTCTTGATATGGTGCGTGCACAACCCAGTGTTGACAACACGGAGCTCAAATTCGCCATGGCATGTGCGAACGGCGTTGCATCTCAGCTACATTTTCATCACATCACCTCACATATCGCCTCCTTCGCTTATTCACCGGCCACATTGACGTCTAAGAAATCAGGAGAAGCACGCACACTACAAGATGAGGAGTTACACACCACCTGGTGCGGCTTGTACATCACTGCCGGTATCTATCTCCACCGGGTACTGGGGCTGCAAGATCCCTCTGAAAAGACATACCACAGATATGTAATTCATGTTCTAAAGAAGGCCCTTACGGAACACTTAGCTAGGATGAAGAATGGCCGGTCCTTGAGTGACCAGATCTTGCTCTGGCAGATACTTCTTGGGGCGATGAGTGTCGAGATGATCCGGCGTGAGCAAAGGCTAGAAAGCTGTGATTGCCCTCTAACGGCTTTTTTCGACAAGGCCATTTGGGAATGGAGTTGGGTCGCCCGAGTTAGTAGCTGGACTGATGCTCGAGCTGTGCTTGGCAGGATTGTGTGGCCTGGTGCGTATGTTGACGAAGACCTAGTTAGGGAGATCTGGGAACGGTCCTGTAATAAATAGTGGAGGGCTTGATCAATGGCGGATAAACAAACGTCACCAGTTCAATACGAACTAAACAAGCTAAAAGCTTAGAGCCTCACGTGGTGCATCTGCTAGTAGAAGGTAGTAGTATTCATTCAGCTCAGGAGATTATAACCAAGCGAAAACACGGCAGCCGTAATATCAATCCGACTCAGGAAGAATAATAAGCCTCTTCCCACCGACTTGGCCAGCTTCGAGTCTCTGCCACGCACCAGCTACTTGAGAAAGTCCACCAGCCACCTCTAACGGCACAGTCTTGAGCCATCCTTTACTAAAAGCATCCTCCAGTGCATGCCACCACACCCATTGAGTAAACTCTCGGTAGTTGGGATCAAGGTAGTCATCTAGAAACTGATGGAAAGAACCTGTGACACCCGCGGGCAGCTCCACACCATCACGTACACCCATAGTTGATAGAAAATGTCCACCGCCAAGACTGTCCAGGATGGAGCCAATTTTGACCTGGTCGTCGGCCGAATCTGCAGCAGCCAGGACTGCTTTGAATGGACCAAGGCTGGCGACCTCTTCGACGACGTTTTCTGCGTTTCGATCTACAAAACGAGATGCCCCGAAACTTTCCACTAGATCTTGATGCCGGCCGGAGGCAACGGCAACGACACCGTATCCTGCCTTCCTGGCGATCTGAATGGCAGCGGCGCCGAACGAAGATGAAGCTCCCCAAATAAGAATGTTCTCCTCTCTCTTAGTGGGGAGGACAGAGCCAAGATCGGGCTGTTCAAGCTTCAGGTGAAGGATCAACGCGCTGAAGGTCCCATAAGCAGTTGATATCGCTGCTGCTTCTTCAAACGTCTTTTCATATATCTAAGATAAGAGTGGGGAGTCAGCAAGGATACAAATATCTGAATTGATAAACAGCATACTTTGGACGTGAGTGATTGGGGAGCGAGGCAATATTGCTGGTATGCCCCATAGCGATAGTCGTTACGGAGGGTGCCTGTGCTATTACACGCGACGCGGTCTCCTGGCTGAAAACGATCGACATTACGTCCAACCTTTACCACAACTCCCGATAGAGAGACTAATACAAATAATTGGAGTTATTCTTCAGATTCATAAGCTAATGGAAGGGGGCCACATACCTCCAATGATAGCTGGATAGTCCAAATGAACGGGGATCAGCCCGGCTTGAATCTTCCATTCCCCTGGCTGGACTGCTACTGCCTTGACCTATTGTGAAAATTAGCAATAATTACCAGAATCGACGAGAGTTCATATCCGTATTGGGCAGACCAGAATCAATAATTCATCTTCTGAAGGGTCGGAAACTTGAGCTGGTCCGACGTGCGGTGGAATTCCTGGTCCGTTCAACCAGACAGCTTTATTCTGCATCTTGTGATAATGTTTAGGAATATAATTGCTCGGGGGAGAATGTAGTCTTGGTGTCTTGTGTGCTTTTGTTGAGCATTAATAGGGACAGTCACTGTATAAGTACTCACCTAATATTCGTTCCTTGATCAACTTGCTATTGGTATTACTGACATACGTGCTTTGGAGATATGCTTAACCAGATTCGAAGAAGATCCTGGCGCTGAGTACATAAGCGCAGCCGTGTCTTTTGTTCATGTAATAAGAGTGCTTTGATTACTCAGAATGCTAAAGCCTGCGTAAGCAAGACTAAAGGCCCTACTTGCATTGAACGGGTTGCACTTTTCAGCCCTGGTGGGGTAGACAAAACGTGCACGTAAATATCATATATTTAGCCGGTCCGTATCAGGAAAGAAAGAGATACATATGCTGATGCGCGATTTATTAGTAATCATTTAGTCAGGATATGACACAATTGTCGCTGATGGGAGATGCCGCCTCACACTTCCAGGGCTTCGCCGCTGTACATCTAGATTTCCCGAAATAAGCACTAATAGCGAGACCTCGCCGCATTGTCCCCCATGTCATGCGCACCCCATTCATTGCCGGCGGGCTTTCTAGTCCAATGGATATATCCGACGTGCTGATAGAAGGAATTAGTAGCAAAAGTTAGTTGTGAGCCTCACGGAGTAGTGTTGAAATTCATATGACGATTGAGCTCACTACTTGGTTGTGCTGTTGGCCTCAAATAAGGTATGAGGGCCTGCCTTTGACCTTTACAAAGAACACAACATTATGTGTGGGTAAATAGTAATTCCTTACGGGATCTCTTCAGGTCTAGAGTGTTCATAGGAGCCTCGTCTCTCGAAAGCACCTTTCTACTCTCCTTGATCCATTCAATTTAAAGCTCATAGAGGGACATAACCAATTTGCTGAACCTCTCTGACAGTGGGCGCAAGAATTTAAGCGTAGGATTCGTGAAACATCGTTCACGAAGCTCGCAGCCGAAACACTTCTCTACACTGCCCCGATTTGAACCCTGATCCCTATCTCGGAATTTCTCATTATCAGAGCAGCGAGGATTCCAAAGGTGATGCTGAAACCGAGAGCTTAAACAGCACGGGGGTTCGTACTGATGTTTAGTTCGAAGAATTGCGTGTGTGTCTAGAGTGGCGCGACTACATCGGGGATTGGGGATGTCATAGTTCCGTGTGCCAGTCACTCGAACACTTAGCCAGTGTGCAGAAACAGCCCAAGCACGATATAAAACTCGCGTATTAGTGCTCGCAATCAGATACTTTTGTCATAATACCCACAATATTTGAATATGATAGTTTTAGTGCTGTCGGAACCCCCAGTAACCCACAAATTCTGATCGAAAGGCGAAACGGTATCTTAAACTATGACGTTCAGCTTTATACGTCGATAGGTATGTTTCCACGCAATATTGAGAATGGCAAACATTGAGCCTGGCAAATATGGGTAGTTCCTAGCTCTACTTAGGGACGAATTCAACCGCTTCCCGAGATCAGTTCAGATCGCCATTCGATCGATATTCTACCTTTGGTCAGGAGAAGTCTATCAGTCTGCCACAGAGATCACAAAAGCTACAAACGAAGAACAGCCAGACCTCTGAGTCGACTTCTCCGAGTATGTGGTGGCGAGAAGGAACCTAAACGACTTATAGAAACGACGGACGTCCCTGCAGATACGCAATTTGTTGCCTGAAGTTACTGCTGTGGTGGTGGGAGCAACATCAAGACAACGGCGGATACTTACGCGGTATGCAAGGAGGACTTGTGACTTCCGTGCTTCCTTCACCATATATGATGCCGTAGTACACACCAGAACGTTAAAAGTGCCTTGTTCTTCGGTGGACGCGCTTTGCATTATTCAAGATGATCAGGATGAATTGGAAAGAGAGTCAGCTCTTATATCTGATATGTACGCCAAATCCCTCGTCACACCTGCTGCAGAGTGCGCATCCCCGATACATGAGGGCTTTGTACGAAGTACTGACGAGCTGGTTAAACTAACTACTCCTCCTCCGGACCGATTTAGTACTACAGTGGCTCAAGGGAAGCACCTAATGGCGAGAGCTCTTCCCCAATACGATGACTACAGTACGCCTCCTAGGATATGGTTTACTCGAGGCTGGACACTACAGGAAAGGATGGTTTCGACACCTCTTGCTCCTTCGGCCATGAGCTCAGACATCTGTGTCAAGATGCTTCATTCCAGGAGTCGTCTTACCTTGAAAAGCGAACGGATACCCAACTCGACGAGAACAAAGCCTTTGGAGGTCCTCAGAGTCCGTCTCGTTGTCGGTAGCTGAGACTATGATGAAGTCATGGCTATTCTCAGCGCGACAATGCCTCTCCAACGTGATGGACTACTCAAGGTCAAACAAAGCTCTTGATGCACAAGGCGACGCGAGCACAGACGTAGTCAGAATCTCGTTGCCGTTCCTTTATCGCGACAAACTCCGGCGGCAGCCAATAACCATAACAGCGAAGAGCAACATCTCCACAATTATCATAAATGGGCTTGTCGGAATTATTAACACCTCGGATTTACTAAATCCGATGTCCGTAATCCCGACGTTCTGCGCGGTATTCAACATATGGCTAATTGATCACTTGCCAACCGTGACGGGCCACCTTAGGCAAGCGTTGAGCTTCTTGCTTCGATAAGGGACACGAAAAGCTCAAAACTCCTAAGCCCCGGAAATATACACCTCAAGGATGCTGCGCCTGGAGAGGACAGCAGCTCGTGGTAGTTTCGTCTCTTGACCAGACTTTCAGATAGTGACAATAAGAAAAGATACCGATGTAGTCGATCAAGATCATAGCATAAGACCTGTCCTCGGCCACTACTAGGTCTCAGAAAACAACTTTCCAATCCTGCTCTCAAGTAAGATAAGAATTCGACAGTACTTTCAATAGTACTAATTGTTAGCTCTATACAGCATATTCTTGAACCCAAGATTCTCTAGATTGACGGACAGATGCGATACTTACTGGATGGAAGCAGTTTACGTGGGGCAGGAATGATCCTCCTCATGGGTAGGCACCCCACTGCAATAGTCAGCGGTCTCGGCTTTAGGTCTACATGCATAAACCCGAAGAGCCAAACGTTTCCACCAATCACACTGGTGGATAGATATCCTACAACTTGATATACATATAAAAAAGTCCAGATATCCTATCAAACATGCCATCTAACCAGTATTCGTCAATTTCTACCTCACAAATCTATCATGGCCTTTTCCAACTTCCAGAATCAGAACGTTGTGCCATTGTGGTACAATGGCCAGAACCAGCCTATTCGACAAGACGGGGTAATCGAAATCATCAACGCTGCCGAAGACAGAGTGATCCATCATGCGCAAAGTGCCAACATTAGCGATGCCTTGAGTGCCGTTCAGTTCGCGCATGACGCTTTTGATGAATGGTCACAAACTCCCATCACCAATCGACGAGCCATCATTCTGAAGACTGCCGATCTACTCGAAGAACGAGCCGTGGAGCTAGGCAATATGCAAGCGCTTGAAACATCAAGTGTCCCTGCTTATGGGAAATTCCTATCTCATCTTGGAGCAGAAGCACTTCGTGAGATAGCGTCCCAGGCCACAACTGCTTGCACCGGCACTTTACCGCCAGACTCTCGAAACTTGACTTTAATTACTAAGCAGGCCATAGGGCCCGTCATGATTATTTCGCCTTGGAATAGTCCAACCATCCTCGGGTCCCGTGGTATAGCATCTGCCCTTGCAGCAGGGTGCACAGTTGTTCTGAAAGCATCCGAACTCTGCCCAGCGACGTACCGCATGATATGTCAGTGTTTCGAAGATGCAGGCTTGCCCAAAGGTGTTCTGAACCAAGTCATCGTCCGCAGAGAAGATTCAGCTTCTGTCACCGAGGCTATCATCGCTAGTCCGGCTATTCGCAAAATTGAGTTCATCGGGAGTGCAGCGGTTGGCAAGATAATTGGTCAGGTATGCGCCAAATATCTAAAGCCTATCCTTATGGAGCTTGGTGGCAAGGCAGCTGCGATTGTGTTGGAAGATGCCGATCTCGAGAGCGCTGCTACGTCAATTGCATTTGGGGCTTTTGTCCATCATGGCCAGATATGTATGTCTACGGAAAGGATTGTCGTTGTTGAGAAAGTGGCAGAGCGGTTCTCAGAGTGTCTGGAAGCTGCTGTGCAGAAGGACTGGGGGAATGGTGCTGGAAATGCCGCTTTTTTGTCATTTGCCAATAAGGCGCGTCGACTGCTACAGGAAGCAAAAGATGACGGCGCAAAGTTTCTGGTCGGAGGAATTGCAGTCGATGACAACAAACCTTCCCTGATACCCTCTATCCTCTATGATGTTCCTCAAACCTCTACCATTACGGATACTGAGTCGTTCAGTCCCAACGCCGTTCTATACACCGTCCCTGAGGCGGATGCCGCAGTACGACTGGTCAACTCATCATCGTCTGGCTTGAGCGGGGCCATCTGGACTCAAGATATACAGACTGGGCTCGCTTTAGCTCGAAAGTTGGAAGCAGGCATGGTTCATATAAACGGGGCGACTGTGGGCGATATCCCGCTGATGGCGATTCAAGGTTGGAAGAGTAGTGGCTGGGGCAGTAATAACGCAGCGTTTGGGATTACTGAGTTTTTGGCGACCAAGTCAATTGTCGTAGAACCACAAGGCCAGCCTCCTCAGTTTGCTGAAGGACTTTGATCAGTGGTTCTAATTGGAAGTCAGCGATGGTGGGATGAGAATACGGGTTGGGGATAGGTTATCGAAGCTTATATATCATAGAACATTGAACTACTCTTGGCTATCGTGTCTGTGTATGTTCTTCCAAAGAAAGCCAGGGTGAATCAAGCTCCATAGGCGCACTGGTATTAGCACACTTATCACCCAAGTATCAGGCTAACAATCGAGGTGTTAGTTCATTCTATTTTTCAGTTCTCTCATTTTAATCTCCGGACGCCGATATAATGGTAGGGCATGCTCTAGACACTGGAACTAATATCATGCAAACCTCTATTTCGGGTAAATTGTCCCTCGTGATAAGGGAAGGAATGGGTTAAGAACGTGCTTGCGGTACGGGCGTAAGAGTCTGGACAATCTTGGATGGACGGAGGTCATGTTAGGAGTTCTTTCGGCAGTGCAAGTCCAGACAAATTTGAGCTTAGCCGAATGAATGATACCAATGTTGTCAAGATTTATACTTCGTCACATTGAGCGACACTTGTCGTCTGCGTTGCGACGGAAGGTAGCGTCGCATGAACGATGTCAACTTATTGGGGCAGGTCATCGAATTGAACCAGTCCACTGCACCATCACAATACCAAGTGCCGTGTCCTCACTCATCTGGTGCTAGCTGGAAATCGGCGATACGGAGATATTCACTGAGGTGCATTTTACCTGCTGTTTCTTTGTTGTTGTTGTCAAACTACTCTATTTCCTACTCAAGTACCGTCAGGGAATCTTCGGCCCAAAAACAAGAGTCTGTACATTCAATGCAGCTTGCAACAAATGCATCTCAAATTCCAAGTTCACGGCGCTCCAGGGTAAGCAGCCAGCCACGTCAATCCTAACGACGGAGTTTCAGCGCAGACAAATGCATGGAGATGTTGATCCATAGTGCTGTATATAAAGATGGAGATAATAAGATGTGCACTGGCGGACACGAGTTATTTACATGTCATCTCGCGCATGGAAAGTTGGTCTGGCGCGTTATTGACCAGCGGAACCGACGGTATTGGACTCTGTTGACCGGAGACTCGGTGCTTGTAATTTTCCCCTGACTAGATCGACAGCTAGCCCAGGTACCGGTCCAGCTTGATTGGACAGTTCTTTCGAAGATGCTAGCAAACCCCTGCCTCTTTACGCCTGGAGCCCCCACTCTCATCCATTTTCATCAACATCATCACCAATGGGCCTTGTAAATATCGCAAAGGTAGCTACAACGGCGGAGCTTTCAAGCACCGGTCGCTGATGGCTCCGTCCTTGACGACACAAACTTTCATTCTCCCAACACCCAAGTACGTTCCTTCCTCCTTGTGTCGCTCAGCGATAAGACTTGAAGCTGACCTTGGGTTGTATAAAATCAGGGAGATTTCGTCACTCAAGAATCTGCGCTGGCTATCCCTAGCTACGCTCACCAAGGACAATCGACTGAGTGAACGAAGTGAATGAGAAGACGAGCCGGATAACGATGCCCCGCCTGCTACCGCGGTACCTTTTACTGGCAGTGGACAAGTGACCACCTTGGCGTACTGGACTTCATTCACCTGCTACACTCCGAAGAACAACAAGATCCGGACTGCGCACTTAATATAGGCCTAAGCTAACTAAAGGCTAAGGCAATCCTTCTTCTTCGATGGCTGCACGATAGTCGGCTTTCTGGTCAACCGCCACAGCCCAAGGCACTATACACTCGGCATAGCTCACGTAAAACCTAATCAAATACTATTCTACGATCATTAAACCCAGACGAGGATGGGATGTGGTACAAAACAAGTGGGGTGTGTGAGTACGCAGATCAACCCAGTCAGGTTTTCATCCTCATCGCCATGTCAACCACTAATAGGTCGCAGCTTACACCGGGGGAAGCATTTCTGTCTATGCCATCGTAATCATGGTTCCCTTTAGCGCCTACTTTTCTTCACTCGCCTTCTAGTCATCCCTAGCACGCACATAATTGGCTTTAGGTTCGGGAGGAGTAAAAGGACGCGCCCCGACTAGTGAGGAGGCCAATGCCAAGACAAACCCGAATAGTCGCAAACGAAGATAACCTTTTGAATTCTACTTCCTACATCCTCCAGGGCTCTAAAGATTCTGCAGCTGATAAGAAGGAGCGATCTGCCTACTACTCATCACCAGTGTGGCCAGGGCTTTAACGACTATATGCAAAGACGACTTCTCGGAGTTCTGCTTCCTGTGTGCTTTCTTCAGTGGCATCAACGCAACCGCTTCTCCTCGAACTCTTTCTACAGTGAGACCTGACTCGTGTGCTATTGACAAGGAAGAAAGAATCCACATTTGACGAAATTCCAGTCATAAATATAGCGCTCTCCTCGTCGATCAAGCATAGAGGCTGACGTCGAGTCCGCCTCAACTGTCCCCGACTGACCATAGGCTTTCATTGTGGCTCAGCCCCTGACGAGGTGGGACGATCTGTCCACAAAACACCTTGAAACCGTGCTTCCTGCATTTTCCACTTTCCCAAAAACTTCATCCTGGACGAGATGAAGCGATTCGTCCATGACTTATCAGGTCCTCAAGATGTGAGTTCCCCAAACGAGCACAATCGTCAGAAGGTCACCATTCGTAGATCAGAAATGCCGCCGCTGTTTTCGATCCGACCACCAGCCCCCATAAGTACCAACTCTTTCTCCGTCGATATCGATGAACCGCTTCCAGCGCCCACTGAATAATGCTGTAACTCTTCTAGATGTCAATTTAGTAGATTGTAGAATGAAATCAACCGCAAGGGCTGAACGATGTTAACTATCGGCCAGACTTGTTACAAGAGAGCCTGGAGAATTGTTGCTCCTGGAGGCGCCCACATCAACTGCTTAGACACACGATTGAGAAGACGCCAACCCGAATGGGGTTCGTACGAAGTGACATTTATTGTGATGGGCAATTGATGAACTTCGAGATAAGTATTCAAAACGCTTAGCATGCTTATTATTAATGTCTGACATCAAACCGTAATATATCCTTAACACGCTTCTTAAAACCCAGTTTCCACCCTAACGGGGTCCCTTGTGAAGCTGAAGCTGTTTGAACTGTTTGGTTCACCTGGACGGTTTTGATACCAATTTGTCTTTGCAGAAGACTCTCTACCTTGACTTGGTACTCACGAAGGCTCGGGTCATCGTCTTTCCAGCCTCTAACATCGTCAAGCATATTTTCCAAGGAGTCGCAGCCCAATGGACATTTCTCCAAAATGAATTCAACCAATTCTAGTCTCTCTTTGTCATATTCAGGAGTGTGTCTGATGATGAGGTTGACAGGACTGGCGTTGAAGAATTGGTGACCAAAGATTGTACTTTGAAGCATCTCAGACAACGCAAACCCAGAGATAAACACGTCGGGCATGCTTGATATCTTTGATTTCACGTATGAAGAAATGGGAAATTGAGAACAGAACCCCAGGAACCAAACTTGAGAAAGACCATCTGGGCTGTACCCGGACTCGTACACTGACTTCAGCTGGATGAGTTCAGGCTTCGCGAAGAACGTCCAATGTGGAGCTTTAGAGAGGCCAGGAGCTTGAGTTAGAAGATCCCTGCAGAAAGTACTCTTTATGAATATCTTTCTTTGACGTGAAATCTTCGCGAACGCTGAGTTCACTCTGTCGAGTAGCACCACTAGTTTTGATGCCTCACCAATAGTAGCATGTGTAAATGCCATGACAGAAGAAAGGGCGTCCTTGAAGGTGAAGGGTTCGAACGAAATGGATGCCGACGCCTTGTGAGCCACTGCGGATATCTGGATTGTGATTGCTTTTAGCAGAGCAAAACTAGAGTCAAATTCTGGCCGTGTTCTCGAGCTAATCGTTTTCCAATTCTGTAGGACCCAATCTCGACAGGTTCGATGCAAATAGTCGACACGATCATCAGCATATATGTCCACCAGGCCCTTGGTCCGACTGTTGAGTCTCCTTTTGGTGTTTTTGCAAGCGTTGTTGGCGACAGTCTCGGTAACGCTATTGAAGTCAAACTCGCAAGGGATGTCTTTGTCTGCCAACCACATCGTCTGAAGAAAGGTCGGGTTGTCTTGGCGACGCATACCTTCGATGAGCTGGAAATACTCAGACGCTTCAGCACGAAACCTGGGGTCTATGCGGTTCCAAATTCTCTCAAACAACTTGGCCACGTCATCTGGAATGTCATCCAAGGTGGCTTGCAATTTGGAGAGTCTAATGCCCTCAGTCAAGTCGTCAAGCCAGAACTCGACAACAATCGCGACCCAAAGGAAGACACCCTGGGCTTTATCCACAAGATCCCTTAGAAGTCTGTCCACCTCGTCAGGAAACATTGCTTCCAATTCTTGAAAACCGTCGCTTTGGCTGAATTTGTCGCGAACAAAGACTTCAATGTCCTCTTTGGTCAAATTCTCGACTTTCAACATCGGTCCTCGGCCGTATTTGTCGTCGAAAACGTTCCAAGGGCGGCTACTGACACACACCTTCACCCCTTCGTGCATGTTCATCCGATGAAAAAGATTGACCAACTGCTTATGATCCCCTTCAAACTCATCCAGTCCGTCAATCAGCAATGCAAGGCTGTAGTCATTCCCGGCTTTGGCTGTCAGAGTATCGAAGCAATTGATGAGTTCTTCGGTGGTCCATGATGGTAACGACACTTCACACCCAAATATTTGTAATATAGTCCATCGTCTAGGATGGATCTGAGGGATGAGGTCTGGCTGGGCGCTCAAGATCTGGTAGAGCAGGGTTCTCAAAAGACCTTCAGAGGTCTTTTGCAAATTGATGCCGGCATTCCAGAAATAGAATCCGGCAACAATAAGGGGCAAATCACTAGACCACTTTTTGAGATGGGAGCGGAGAGGCGCTTGGCCAAGAACATGCTTCATCAGGGTGGACTTTCCGGCGCCTGGCTTTCCCGTGATCCAGTAGATATCTTTCGACTCACCCTCAAGCCACCCCAGAAAGTCTGACCATAGCGGTTGGCCGTCATCACCCACACGGGGCTCGCTGAATATCCACTCAAAAGTCCTGACGTGTGCTTCCGGGATAGCCAACTCTCGAGCGGCGATTGTGTCGAACAAAAGGCTATTGGCTATAGTCAGGTTGATCTTTTGAACTTGTAATTGATCTGTGATTTTGGACGTATCAGGGGGTGTTGGGTTTGGTAGAGTCTTGGAATCCCAGATGACGCTGATAAACTGATTGGTATTTTCTTTGCTTCTGTCCGCCCTGTTATCCAACATATCTGCGAATTGCTGGCTGAAGTTCCGTGTAGTCTCGTCAATGCGGTCTAAGTTGCGCATCATGTCTGCTTGATGTTGTGCGAATACCGCCGCACTGTCTCCTCTCTTATTTGCCTCATCCCTGGGATGGAATGTTAGCTTGAGACATATGCTTAGGAAGTAAACCCTACCAGATAAAGATCAAAAGAGCGGTGTTGATCTCGCCTCTGATCCTTTCCAGCCGTTGTTTCATGTGGTCGATCTCGCCGGCAGACCAGATACCCTTGATCACTACCACAAGACTGCTCACCGCGCGATCGAATCCATGGTCTCCAGTGACTTGATGTTTCGAAATCGCATTCTCAAGCTGGCGGATGACATCCTTGCACTCAGAACAAAGACGAACGAAAACCTCATGGGAACTTCCTGCAGGGGCATTCGTCAACAGCTTTGACTTATCTTCTAGGACGCTGCTAAGCGTCGAAAAGTTGTCTACTGTTGCAGAGAGATCAGCATTCTGCAAGGTTCTCCCGACTGAAGAGCTGTAGGCCTCTTTCGCCTCTGACAACACACGGGTCCCAAAGTCGACGAACTGGACTACACCAGCGGCGATGCTCAGTATACTCAGAGGGTCCATAGAGATAGGCAAAGCATCGAGGGGATAGCAATAATGAGGGGTTCTTTTAAAACAAGATGGCGATACGCGTTTTTCATCTCTTTGCTTAGGTTGCAGACGCCAAGCGCAGATGCAGTCAGCCTCATTTATTTTCATGAGTCTGGCGAATCAAATGCTGGGTCGGTGTGAAAGTGGCTGCCTGAATAGTGCAGGAGATGGTGCACGCCTGCAAAGTCGAGTTGGTCATGCAGAGTGTAAGCCCTGCTGACTGGTCGTAGCCTTGAAGGCTGTTGGGAATTTACCGGAGAGCCCCCAACTCTGTAGCAGGACGTCCCTAAGGACCCTATGAAGAACCTGTAGTTTCCTGATTACTCATTGGCTCTTCTTCCCCGTCGTGCCGATCTTTCCGGGGGAAGA
Organism: Fusarium sarcochroum; assembly: GCA_013266185.1. Taxonomy (NCBI): domain Eukaryota; kingdom Fungi; phylum Ascomycota; class Sordariomycetes; order Hypocreales; family Nectriaceae; genus Fusarium; species Fusarium sarcochroum. The sequence continues at coordinate 2,354 of JABEXW010001058.1, read as the reverse complement.
TGCGGGGATTGATGACGAGATAGAGGGGAAAGGTAAGTTCTTATGAAGGAGTATGAGCCATAACCAGAAAAGAGATTGTCAGTTGAACTGGAGTTACATCAGTGGTAGAAGAGAGTGGGGCTGTCGACAATGAGGGTGGTATGGTTATTAGGCGCCAACGACACCGTCACCCACACCACCCTTCTTGCCACGCTCAACCTTATGACCTGTATTAACGCCAGCTACTTGCCCACGAGAGGTATATAAGAAATAGATAGTAAAAGAAAGAAAGAAGAGTATACTTGCCGATATGAGAACAGGTCTGGGATTTTCGCAAAATAGAGACTGATAGTCGTGGGAAAACGCCTGCTGGTCTTCCGTGTGACATACTACTGCCACAGCGTAATTGCGCGTTAAAAGTCCATCGCCTGACCGGCTGCATCAAACATTGTACATCAGAGCACGGATTGACCAGGAGTTGCAAAGATCTACAAGAGCTGAACTGGCTTGTAATTTACAATGCATAGCGATGACGCAGTGGCTAATCTTACTGCAGCAACCTCAACTCAGCTGTGGTTCTCTACCAAGAGCCTGATCTTGCCTACCATCGTACCTCCTCATCAAATTCCCCTTCTCTTACCTTTCAATCGGAACAATCTGTTCTCGCAGATACAAGATCAATAGTCATACTTACACAAGAGTAAGAATGAAGGTAAGTATATTTCTTCTTGTATACATTGACCGGTAATGATAATTACGCAAGGGATGTCCAAGCTCCGTATGGCCTCCAAGTCTTAGTCCCCATTGAGGGGTGTCACCCACAGCACATGAAATACAGTATGTTCCGATGTATGGCTTCCATACAAGGAGAGGTTTTTGACATTACGCAGCATTGTCTTTGTTCATGGTCTAGGCGGACATTGTCGGAAGACATGAACGTATCTGAGGAAAGAGATAACTTGGATTGCTGACTTTGAATTCTTGGGGAAGAAATCTACGATACCGCTCGTATCATGAGTTTCGGCTACAATTCCAACGTGTTCCAGAAAGTCACCACACACCGCATCACCGATCATGCGACGGACCTCTTTGAAGGGCTGTAGGCCAACAGATACAACTGTAACGTATGGAAACGATCTCAAAACACAACCACTTACTTTACTGGCTAACTCTTCCTCACGCAGAGACGACCGTTGACTTTCAACGCGCACAGTTTGGGGGCACTTATTGTGAAACGAGTGAGTGGAATTAAAGAAATTTGTTTCGTAGATATTGGAAGTGAGCTTATTATGAACCTTCTGTATTCTCTTTCTAAGCTCTAATTCTCTGTCACGATGAAGAGCGACATGAAGACATTCAGGAAATGACGCGAAGTATGATCTTCATGGGTACACCTCACGAGAGGATCGACCAGGCGATTCATCTCAAAACTGCCCAAAAGATTATTTCCCTGTTTCGTGCCACACAGGAAATAGCTAACATTACGAAAGAGCTCGAACAGTAGTCAAGAAGCACAATGGGCATCAACAAATCATTTATGCGAAAGGCGCCCAGTAACAAGACAGTGCTTTGCCTCTTAGAAACCATCCTATGCGACTGCCGCAGGGTGAATATTTAGTAGGTTCTTCTCATCAAATTCCCTGTTATACACGGAGCTGAAAGCTATTCGCTGCAGATTGTTCATCAGGCCTCGGCTGTACTTAATTGAAATGGGGCTCGAAGCATCGGTATATCCTGCAGTCATCAGGAGTTATGTAAATTCTCGTCGCTGACCGAATCGGGTTTCCAGTCTGCCTTTTGGCCGCAGCTTGCACCATGTTGGCCACTTGTCTTCATCTTCTACCGGCTCGAGTTGTTCTTTGTCGGGTGGGACTGTGGCAGTGAGAATCTCAATTTCCACTCTGTCCTTGAAAGTGTTTTTGGGATAGCTTTCGACATCCTTAGAATCATCAACAGCTGAGGGGAGTGTTTGCTTGAATGTGCACCACGCGGTGCTAATGGGGTCTAGGTTACGGATTTACAAGCAGTAGGTAATGCGCTCACATTGGCAGATGATTGAATTGCTAGAATTCGGTGAGGTGTGTTTTATTGTGAAACCAATCATATACGTAACGGGGTTCCCTTTTTGAAGGGACTCAGTGTGATTACCATTGTGTTGATTTCTGTGTTTTTCACGTAAGGCCACGCTTTCATGTGTGGTGTAAGCTCTGCATTGGACGAAAGCTTATTGCTTGCATGATAAGGTTGGTGACTGCCTGGAAATGCGGCTTTATTTTGCTTTAAGGTTGAGAGAGAAAAAATCTGTTCTCAAGGTATCCGGCATAATACCTTTATTTTATCAAAAATAATAGTATGTTTTTTTAGATGTGTGGCCT
>JABEXW010001057.1:0-34903 GCA_013266185.1 Fusarium sarcochroum | reverse complement strand
CAATAGCTCTGCTGGAGGAACATGTCGAGCGCTGTTTCCCCTGACAGTGGTTAAATTTAAGCTTAGCTAGACGTGCCGTTGTGGTGGGGGACTGGGTTTGGGTAGAGGGGGGGATCGGAATTAATGATGATGGCCAAAGCGCCGTCGACGGTTGGATCTTGGGATTAAAGCCTTGAAGTTTGTTGCCATGATGGTTATAAGAGCTTGTTATTCCCGCCAGGTTGAGTATCAGAATCTACAGCTCAGCTCATCACAGCAACTCAGCCTCAACTCTTCACCTCCTCATCCCAACCCTCTGTCACATCAACTCCAACCAAGATGAAGTTCACATTACTTCTCGGGGCAGCCCTTGTGAGCTGCGGCTTGGCCGTTCCACTGGAAAAGAGCACCATCCCTTCCCGTGACGAGAGCACCATTGAGGATCGCCAACTACTAGCCCATGCTATCCCCCACATAGACATCACCGTCCAATCTGACGCTCCAAGCTCAAGAGAAGACGCCAGAGCTCGTCAAGGTCGCCTCCAACGCACAATCAACAGCCCCGGTGACCTAATCAGCCTGATGGATCTCGTCGCTGATGCGATCAAGGCCAAGAGTGACGGAATCAGTAAGACCAACTCTATGTTTCTGATTTGTTCATATTTGCTAACATTTGTCTCAGGCACTGCTTTAAATGACGCCAGAGCTGGCAAGAAGTCAAAGTACCAAGCTGCTCACGCCGCTGTGCGTATGGTGCACAACATCCGAGCAACACTCTCTGGAACAGTCTCCGGGCTTTATGAAACACCAAACATGGATATGTCGCAGGAAGAGCGGCAACAACTCCTTGAACATTTGTATACTATCACCCATGAGGTATACCAGGCGACCAAGTCGTACGTCGACGAACTAGGAAGCGCATCAGGAGGCCGATCCTTGTCTCGCGCATCCCACATGCTCGCCGATATGCTCGACTGCATCGTCACCATTGATCCAGATATTGTTCCCGACGTGGACCGAGCTTTGACACCAATCTTCCCTGGTGGTGTTAGCCACGATGAGCTTCTTAACGGTGTTATGAGCTCTATGGCTAGTTTCTTGTCGTCCATTAAGGTCAACGACGTTGACAACGACTCATCAGAGACCAGCAACTGGAACGGGGCTGATCCAAGCCCTTATAGCAGCACCAGCGAGTGCGCTAAGGATCCTGACAAGGACTGTTCCAACAGTCCGTATGAAGACCTGCGATCATGAGAAGTGGTGGCACAAATGGAGTTTTGGTTGCTTTTGAGGATATATATGACATGTGTGTAATGAACCCTGCTTGGGAATAACGATGGTCATCAGGCGATGAACCGGATCTTAACGTTTACGATCTTTACGAATACCTGTATAGCATTAGTTAATAGATTCTCAGATCTCATTATCATACTTACCTGCCTTGATCAATCGCAATAATGCGTCCTTTCGGATAAGACTCATCAACAACGGAAGCGCACGGTTAGAAGAGTCATTGAGTATAATGAACTGAACATATGCATTACAACACACCAGGGTATCAGCCAACAAGTCCAAGCAAATACAAAGCCCCATATCCAACGCCCCGCGCATCAGAAAACGTGACCAAACCTCTTCATCTCAACCTGAAAGGATAGTCCCAAGACCTCGAGCACATAGCCCAACGCTTCCACCATCTTTGCATCCAACGTCGTCAATGTCTACACTCAAGAGTTCTAACTTCTAAAAGACCCTGGATTCGAGAGCGTCGAACTGTCCGAATCAATGCGCTTCTAGGCATCGTCGATGTGCGTCCCGTTCTCATCGTATTCTGTGACCTCCTCTAGAGCCGCCAGGCTTTCATTATCGTGTCCAATCTGTCTCCGCGCATTGAGTGCAGCGATGCGCTTGTTGTCTGGTCGTAGAATGCTCCACATCTCTGCCGTGACAGCAACGGCGCTCACGTCGAATGCTCCACGAGACATCATCGCCTTCATCCATGCGAGCTGCTGTCCTGAGAGACGCCAGACCATGACGTAGCACTTATCGTAGTTTAGCTTGAACAAGGTCGATGCTTTGAGAAGCTCCCACTTGCTCAAGGCTGGGTCTCCGTTCCAGGAGTCGAGGAGGGACTTGACTTGTCTCGAAGTCATTAGTTCAGGCGTTGGTTGAAATGAAGACCATTTTTGATAGATTTCCTTGACCTTTGCAGCAAATTCGTTGTTTGTGTGGTCGCTTTTACCCCCAGCCATAGTGACCTTCCACTCGTTGGTGATATCTGTAACTTGCGCCCGAAGTGTAGTCATGAGTCTGCCAATGATCCTGGACTCATTCTTCTGGCTTTCGAAATCGTCCCAGAGACGAGCCAGATCCTTATCCCATGCATGAACCTCGACACCTTTGCCGTGAAGCGCATCGTAGAATTGCTTGAGCACGTCTGCGATCGTGCTTTCAGCGACTTCGAACTTGAGATAGTCGAGGACATGAACGAAACCGCCTCTGTTCTCATATTCACGTCGAGAACTTCTCTCATTCTCGTATGCCGGGTCTTTGCCTCGCATGTTCATGTCGCGTTTCAACCTGTCGTAGTCTTCGCGGCTGAACAGTAGGCCTTGCTTGGCTTGATCTACAAGAAGAGCGACCAGAGTGCTCAAAGCAACAGCCCGCTCACTGTTGACTCCTCTTTCAAGATAGCATAGCTTCTCTTTGAACTTGGTCGCAATACCCAGGTAGCTTGGTTGCATGTTGAACGACATTGCTGAGCGTATAAAGTCTGTACAAGCGCTGTCGATGTCTGGGGTTGTACTGAGGATTGACTGGAAACTTGGGTTGGACTTTCGGAGGTACCCTTGCCCGACAAGATCTGGCTCGATAGGCTTTGCTGCGTTGGTGAAATTGGAAACGATCTCAGGATCCCAGCAAACCCAAGCCTGATCACCGTCATAGTCACCACCGGAGAGCATGTCGGCAAGTGGGGATTTTCCCTTGGACGAGAAGACAATCACGTCCTTGAGCCGTTTGAGATTCGGCCGGAAAACAGCTTTCACCCTTTGCACGTCGCTGACAAAATGGGCTGGTGCTCGAGCGACGAGGATGTCTATACCATCCAGCAATGTGTCTGACTCGCCCTCAGCTTGGAACTTGGAGGAGAACGCAAGTTGCACCTCGCCTTCTTCCAACGTCCCGGTGAAGTCCACCACCATGAAGGCATAGGTCGAACGTGGGATCTTGATGTTCATCTTTGCCTTGAGCAGCTCCGCCTGTCTCTTCTGGTTGTTCCATACGATGTCTCTTAGGTAGCGACACTTGGTTGCATCAAACCCGGCATCGAGCATGTATGAGATGGCGTCTTCCTCTCGTTCCGGCAATGCACCCAGAAATGGGACATAGCCCAAGGTCGAGCGATCAAATCCACGATGGGTCCATCCGCGAAGATTGGTAGGATGAGTCATGGCAGCAAGCTGACCCCCAATCTCCTCTCGAAGACCGTTAGCCAGATGATGGGCAATGGCATCCCGCATTCGCTGAGGCACAGCAGCCTGTGCTTCGAGGACCGGAATGAACTGCGTGTTGAGCGCCGCAGACCTCAGCTCCCTCGACCATTCTCGAACTTCGAATGTCCGGTGATGAACGTCCTGAAAGTCGCAATTCCATTTACGTTGGGAGGGATATGTCTCGATCCAATCGTCATCATCCAGTCCATCATCGTCGACATCGACAATCCACATCCCTTTAGCGCTGCCGATACGGGCCTGGAATGCACATGGAGCCTCCAAAAGGCCCATGTGAGTCGCAATCTTGCGCGCAAGACTTCGAGACATCCTGGCAATACCGTCACCCATATCCTTCTGCTCTTTTTTGTCGTTGCTGCTCATGAACTTGTGGAAACCCAACATGGTCTCGCGGTGTCGGAACTGATGCGGCTCAAGGATTGTAGTCGGGACAGTTTTACTGAGACCTGGACCAGAGATTAGCCAATTGTACGGAGAGGTGCTCAAGGAACTCACTTAGGGCAAGTCGTGAGAACAGTTTTGGTACAGCTTGTGAAGCGTTACTCTCAACACCAATAGCCCAATCCAAGAGTTCACAACGTCGCATTTTTGTGCGATGTCCAAGAGACGTTGCTTCTTCTAATGGAGGAAATCGATGCTCAGGAAGACGAAAGTTAATGCCATCGGTGGCAAAGAAGTAAATGCGCTCCTGCATGATGGTGATGGTTTTGTGAGGAGGCTGTAAATCCTTGATTGTCTTTTTGGCCTCACGAGTATAAAAGGATGACCATGAACGGCCGACAAAGTAGTGGGCACTGTCGGTAAGCCACTTGATGACCTTGTCCGCACCTTGCGCGTCCTGCTTTAGAATGCTGGGAGCATCTCTGGAAGTAGGAGACGGCATGACGATTTCCAGGAAGCGATCTGCGCCGAAGCGACGACCCAGTCGATGTCCAAGCTCAAAACGAGGAGAATGAAGCTTGAGTCGGTACAGGGAACCAGAGTCATCCGTATTGTACATGAATTCCGCTGCAAGAACAACAGTCTTGTCTTGTGAGGCGAAAGAAGTAAAGGCGGCGTCCCACACAGCGCGATCGCAAGCAGGAGGTAGACCTCGGCCAACAAAGAGGCGGTGATTGAAGATTTGACCGCGAAACTTGGTCTGGTCATGCCAAGCATCGCCAGGCTTGTATTCGAGGTCCCATTGGGACAAGTCCACGCGACAATGGAGTGCAGCACGAGTAAGTTCCCACAAGATGATCAAAGGTGCTTGGTTCAAACCGGGAATGGGGAACTTGGGCCAAATATTCCGTAGGTGTTCTACCAGCATACAAGAAGGTGGCTCGGGGTCAAAATCCGGGGCGTCGAGAAGTAACGCGTCTAGCTCAGCCACGTCTGGAATGCTGGAATAGGCTGTGGCAGGACTGCTTGATCGTATTGGCTCTCTTCGCTTGAGATCAAGTGGTTGAGTTCGTATAGGCGACGGAGGCATTGCCAGGGTTGGGAGCACAGGCTCATCAATGGGTTCAGGCGGTACTTGGTACTCATACTGAGTGAACGAGGGTGGTTTCCGTGGGTCAGTGTCATGGCGATTGATCTCACTTGGTGGCCTGTATTCGAATTGACGTATCCTCTGAGAGAAAGGAGTCGGCAGGTCCTTGAATGACGTCTGACGATCCTTGAAGGGGGGTGGGGGGCCTTTAAAGGAGCGGTTGGTTATGACAGTTGCTTGGGTACTAGGCGCGTAGTCGTTTGTGGCAGCAGAAAAAACAGAGGGAGCCAATGAAGCCTTGCTGGAATTAAAAGATCTGATACCAAAAGATGATGGCTGTGTACTCGAAAAAGAGGTGGTGGTGCCGGCGACGCCATTGGAGAATGAAGCCGTACCTGCGCCGCGAGCGGGCCGTCCCGTTGGCACACGACTACTCGCTGAAGCTGTGGCCGAGGCCGAGGCTCTGGATCGAACTGGGATGTCATCGATGCTGTCGCAAGGGGCAGATCCATCGAAAGAGTTTCTAGATCTCTTTGCACTAGGGTCTGGGAATTCATCAGACCTGCGCTTTGAGTATCTCGAACGCGGTTGGTTCGCGATGTTGTCGTCCTGGAGCAGTCGCAACAAAAAGGCCTGAAGCGCGGCCCGCTCCTGGGAGGTCAATCGGAGACGATGTGGGTCGTCAAAAGACGTTTGGATCGGGGTCGGGGTCGTGTCAGGGCCAGCGCGGGGCTTTCGGATCCAGTTCTTAAGGTGGTCGTCGGCCTGTTCACGGAAGCGGGTAAAGCATATCGAGAGACGGTTGGGGTCCTTGAACTTGAGGAAGTGGGCGCGGCGGTAGATGGCATCGCATCTTTCCTGATCCTCGGTGCGACGCTGTAGCCGGCTTTTGCTGGGCGACAGAGTCGGGTCAGGAATCTGGAGCTGGAGCTGGAAATCAGAGCTGAGAGAACGAATTGTGCGAACGAGCTCGTCTTTGGCTTGTTGCTTCCTGGGAGAGGCGGGATAGAGGTTAGCTGACATGGCGACCGGCGCCAGCAGCAAGCCAAAAGTCAAACGATTGTGGTGTAGGTTCTTTGTTTGTGAGCCTAGGTTAGTTCAGGTCAGTGCGCATTCAAACGAGCGATATTGAAGATCTCTCTGTCTCTCTCTAAGCGCTGCCAAGGGGGAGGCTTAGCCAGCCCTGCAGCAGTCAGTCAAACGAAAGTCGCAGCCTCGAGAGACCAGTCAGTCGAGTCCAATGCAGGGCAATGCAAGAACAATTTGGATATCACAAAAAGATGTTAATTGGACAGGGAACCATGGCGGATCCCAGATGTTAGAGAGTGGTGGAAGCACATTGCGACAGGCAGTGAATGGGTATCCCCCACACGCGTAGCAAACAAAGAGGCAGAAAACCCACGTGAAAAAGAATGCGACATGATGGCGAATGGAAGATACATTGATTAGGGGTAGTTTTTTTTGCTTTTGATAAATGTCAAAGAGGAAGAGCTGACCAAAATGAAGGCATTCATTGTTGCGTATTTGTTGTCTCTTGTCTCTTGTCTCACTCAGCCCGCAGGTGGCTTGACAAACATACTTTAGAATAGGTTGCGATAATAATTAGAGCATACTTTATGGACAATCTGGGCATATTAGTCCAAAGTCCCCAAGTTATTTTGTCATGCTTTCTTGATACCCACGGGATGCGGCCATTATTTATCCCGGTCCACACCACCCGCTCTTCGGAGGTCGGCCATCTGACCGGTCTCGTGCCTTCGATTCCCCCTCCACGGACCAACCAACCAAAGAGTAAAAGATCAGCCGCCAAGTCTCTCTTCCCTTCTTTTTATTGCCGTACCGTGAAGTTGAAAGCCGAACCGGCCCCGCCACCACCGCGCCGCCGCTACTTCTTTCCCCTCTTCAGCCCGCTATCGCCCATGGGACTCTCTCGGAATTCGGCATTCGTAAACCCTCATCTGCAATCAAAACATTGCCTCGTCATTGTTATCGTGACTTTTGTTTGGCTCCACGGCTCGTTGCTGAGCCCAAACTCCGCTTAACCATGGCTGAGAACCCTAGTCCAGAGGAGAGGGTGGCTATTGATGATTTGACCCCAGAGGAGGCCAATCGAATCATACATTCCCATCGCAAGGTCCGCTACGGTAAGAGATCGTGTGAATAGCCTCAATTAGGGAACACTGTCGCTCATCATCACGTTAGGTACTGCATGTTGGCCTTGTCGCCAGCGCAAAGTCAAGTGCGACAACAAGCAGCCCTGTGAAAACTGCGTCAAGAGAGAACATCCTCGGCTATGCTCCTATAAGCCCAACCGTTCATCGACGGCCAAGCTGTCTGTATCGGTTGCGCCTTCAGAATCGAGTCAAAGTAACGCCAATCGCAAGAGGACCCTTTCGTTTTCAGAAGAACAGCGCGAGGAAATCGTGCGCAAAGTTGAGCGACAGGACAGTTGGCCGCGCGCCCTTGGTGGGTGTCAGTCCGGATAACCTCGGTCATACGACGAGACTAACACAATACCACAGCAAGCATTGATGAGCCCGAAGCGGCGGCAGACCGTTATCTCGGGCAGAACAGTATTCCTGCGTTGCTGCGCGAGCAGTCTTCACCAGTCCACAAGGGCGAAGGCCTTGACATTAGACAAGACATGCGGTCCATTCTCGGCTTGGACACATCAGCGCCATTTCCGCTCATGTCGTCCCATCACCTTCAGCGAATGACACAGGATATCTCCAATGAACTACCATCCGACCGCGAGGTCATGAAGTGAGTGTTGCGTCTGGCAATCAATGGCAGCGGCTGTGCCGGGACCATAAGCTGACCAGTTTCGCAGGCTGTTCCGTGCGTACAAGGAAATACCGCAGCCTTTTTGGGGATTCGTGATGGACATTGATGACCTTGAGAGCAAGCTCATGATCTACCTTGAAGACCGCTCCCGAAATGCAACCAACGGTATCAAGTCCACCAGACCAGTCACAGCATCATGGCTGGCAATTCTCTTTGCCGTTCTAGCTGTTGGCTCACAATATCACGAATCTCCCTACCACATCCGTACCCGAGACTCCCAGCGATACATCCAAATATCGTTTCACTTTCTCCGGCTGGGCAATTTCCTTCTTCGGTACGATTGCTCCCCAACTTGGACGGCAAGACTTGTACTGACGTATTGTAGACCTTCCTTTGACTCGATTCAAGCCCTTCTTCTCACATGCTTTGTCCTTCTCAATGATATGAAGGCCGAAGCGTCATGGGCGCTGATGGGCTTGACCTGTCGCCTTGCCCAATCCCTGGGTCTACACAGGACACCACGGAACGAAAGCCGCGACTGCACACCCCCGAACACGCAGTCAAAAGAAATAGTTCGAAGAAGATTATGGTGGAGTGTTGTATGGCATGATACCTTGACGTCGCTATCCTTTGACAGGTAAGTATTGTTCATTTGGAGTTGATGGCTCACCTTTAACAATTTGTTAGATCGCCAATGACCAACTTCCCCTGCTGTCCGATCCCCGTCATATCGCCCACGCCAAACGGCAACTACTCATACCTCGAAACCATGTATCACCTCATGGAAATCATTTCTCGTCGCCTAAATCCTGACGACATGATGAGTTCAACGTACGCTCAAATTGTGGAAGACTGCGAGGCAGTAGAGACTCTCCGAGGCCGCACCGCACCACAATTACGAATCAAAGAGAGCTGCAAGACAGCACTCGACCGTCTACAACACTATGCCATTCGCCTCCATACCTCATTTGTCATCTCTGTCGCCTGTCGTCCAGCGCTACGTAAAGACAGCGAGTTCGAGCCTGAGCAGCGCAAGACGCTAGCAGATCGCTGCAAAGACAACCTAACCGAAACCGTCCGAATGTTTCTGGCCATGCACCAGCTATCCGCCATCCCCACGCGAAGCTGGGCATTTACGTATCATGGCCTATCATCGGCGCTGCTCCTCGGCATACTTTGTGAGACAAAGACAGATCCAGAGGTTCGGCAGTTGCAGGGCGACCTCATCGCCGCCCTGTCTGCCACCGCGGCCAAGGATGTTAGCTCCCCTGAGCCCCATGTCATGACCACAGACAAGGACATTGAACTCTCTGGACCTCTCTACCGCGCCCTTACGGCCCTCAAGAATATCTACGACCATGGCTCCATCGTCCCATCACACCTTAAGAAAGAGGGCGACGCCTCAGCCGCCGGCAGCGGGAGCCGGACGCCGCAGTTCCCTTTCGGGCCAGGAGCCCAGCTCCCCGGATCTGGCAATTCAGTGTACCGCAACGTTTCGCAGAGCGCTGACCCCAGGGAGGACGCTGCTCTCGCCATGGCTGAGATGCAAAACGGAGGTGCATCGATCCAAGATTTCGCAGGGTTAGTATTCTTCCTCTCTTCCATCTGATGCAATCGTTTCTAATATTGTCATTAGACTTCCGTACAGTCAACAGATGCAGGCCAATGGCAACCTAAACCTCGACAGCATGAATGCCATGAACGTCGATCCTACGCAATACATGGCTCCTATGGATCTCTACGAATCGATCTGGGGCGGTACGTCACGTCTTCTTTCTCCTCTTTCATCCGTCATAAATCTCTTGGCGAATCCAGAACTAACTCGCCACAGAATCGCCGGACCCGTGGAACACGGGAATGGACTCGTTGAACTTTGACTTCCTGGCCCAGCCACCACCGGGCCAGCCCCAGCAACAGTTTTACTTCTGAACAGACTAGCTCTGTTGTAGCATACTACTCCGTTGGAACTTTCGGCCAAGTTTCACAAATGAGACAAGCGTTGGGCTGTTGTACCGGAGATATTTGATATGAGGTTTTTAGTAATGGATGTATACCAAGACTGCATGGAGGCACTGGCGCCACGGTACGAACGGCCTGCCGGATGGGCACCTGACTTTGTATTTGAGTCTAAAAAAGAACTTATTGGTTTAAACATAACATAATATTCAAATCATTATTCTTTTTCTGGTCTGGTCTCACTCGACTCTCTTGTTCGCCGAGACTGCCAAAAGCCGGGCCGAACCTCCCAAGCGTGAGCTTCATCCGGAGCTTGTCACAACTTGGTACACGGCCCCGTGCAAACCCACATTCCTTCCCGTGTTCTCTGCCAAGGAAGCATATGGGGGAGGGACAAAATGCAAATCGTCAGAGCTCTCTTTGATCGTTCAAAACGCATCGCCAAGCAAGTTGACGTGGAGCGTTCAGATCGCACTTGGGGTGTCAAAGCCGGAGGTTACACAAAGAATGCTAAACCGTCTCGGCCGGAGACTCCTCCTGACGACGAATCAAGGGTTTTCATCATCCGATTGCTGATGCCCGCCACAAAGGGGAAAAGGGTTCATATAAGCTTTTGTTATGCCCAATTTGGCCGAAGGACTTCGGGGGGCGTGATCCCATTCTGGTCCCTGCGTCTGCGACACAACGGCCGTCCATGAGCCCAAGGAGGAATGGGAAGCAGCCCTAATAGTCGCCAAGCGGAGTCGTTTACTTCTTACGGCGGGATGAGCTGGCGACTATCTTCTTCTTGAGATGCTTGGGCATCTTGTCCTTGCGCTTCTCGCGCTTAGCTTCCTTGACGGCTTGCTTGTGGGCCTGCGTACGTAATGTGGTTAGTTGCGTTGCTAGGGGAGGGGATAAATGGGGACGCGAACCTTCTTCTCGTCTTTGTCCTCGAAGCGACGGCCACGTGGTGTACCTTTCTCGAAGTTGGCCTCGTCTTGTGAGTTGTCACCAGAAAGAGAAGCACCTTCGTCGTCAGAGTCGGATGTGGAGCTTTCCTCATCGGCATCTTCACCATCCTTCTTGGGAGCGATGACCTGGTCTGGCAGCAGATTGCTGTAGACGAGATCGTTACCTTGGCCCTGCGTCACCTTCTGGGCATCCTTTTCAATATCGTAGACCTGCTCTAATGTCTGAGGAATGTATTGGTTACGGAACACCTCATTGTCAACCTCTTGCTGAGCAGCTTGGTCCTCATTTGTAGCATCAGCCCGAGTCTCGTACAGAGTCTCGATTGTCTTGGACATTTCAGGCTCCTCCACGGCGCCCTGGGGAGTTGTGATAAAGTTGAAGATAGCGCGGTCAGCCAGCGTATCAACGCCCTTGCGGCGGAAGAAATCCCCGACGTTCTTGATGTCCATGCGCAGGAACTCAAGCGACCGGGGGTGGTCAGGCTCCACACTCTGTGACACATCGATAATGTAGAGCTTCTCGTTGTGGTAAAGAATGTTGTACTCGCTCAGATCGGCGTGCACAAGTCGACAGACCTGGTAGATGCGGCGCATGATGCCCAGGAGTTGAATGTAGAGTTTGTACCACTGCTGATCAATATCGTCTCCCGTCAGAGTAGCGTCACGGAGGCGAGGGTAGGCCCAGCCCTTGCGGTCACCAAGGAAGCCCATGACGAGAACGTGAAGTTTGAGGCTGATAGGCTCTGGACAGGGAATACCAGAGTTGTAGATCCTTCGCAGGTTACGGAATTCCTTCTCCGCCCAAAGTTTAACCATCTTGCGGTTATTTCCCTTGTCGAAGCCACTCTTGAAACGGTGCTCGCCGGTGATGTAACGCTCTCTGTCCTTGAAACTTAGGATGGCCGTCTTGTAGACCTTGATAGCCCTCTGTGTCGCCTCGCCGGTGCGATCGTCATGGAGGACCGCGCCGTAGACGTTGGCCTCCTTGCCGGTGCTGATGGCGCCGTGAACCTCGCTGACGGAGCCACGGTTGATCATCTGGAGGAGGATCATGCGGGTGCGCTGGTCAAGGACCTGCTCGCTGGTGGCGCGGTCTGCCTTGTCCTTGTCTTTTTCGGCATCTTGCTTGACAGAGTCGAGACGGATCTTGGCGGCGTGCTTGGAGAGGGCGGATACTTGATCGTCGACGCTGGCAAGGGTGTTTACTGTGGGCTTTTGCTGATTTGAGCGAGGGAGGACAGCGCCGTCTTGTGCGTTTCGCTGGCGGTTGTAGGATTTTGTCAGGTCGCCTCCATCAGCTGACCATTCCTTGTCGTCAAAGTCTTCATCGTCGTCAAAGATGTCGTTAAAGTCGTTGTCGTCTTCCTGACCCTCAGTAGGACCATCGTCTTTTTGGGTTTGTAGTTCGCGGGGTATTTCCTCTGTCTGTTCATAGCCCTGGTTCGCCGTGTAGTTGTAGGGCGGCTGGTGAGGAGCGGCTGGTGAATCGCCTCCCGTAGGATCCATCGTGATTGATTTGCAGTGCAATATTTCGGCAGGCAAAGAAAGAATCGAGAATATCTTGGCGATGAACAAATTCGAGGGCAAGAGGCGTTGTGGAATTTTTGTGCAACCTTGAGAAGTTGTCGCGGGGTTCAAAAAAAAAAAACGTTATCTTATCAGGTCGACCTATGGAAGGGTCTACCCAAGTTTTAAGGGACTTTCAGCGGAGTCATTCACTGTATTTTTGGTGAGTCATGGAGGGGTAATTTGAGTCGAGGAGTCATTGGATGAGCCATTGTGTATCACTTTACATCATCTTCACGCTGTCATTGTATGTGTCATTCATCTTCACAATGCATTCACCCAGACAAGGGACGACGATGTTTTTCTTGGTGTTGAGCACTTAAGCACACACAATGGATAACAATAGAGAAAACAAATAAAAGTAAAGAGCCTCAAAGCGGAATGAACCGAGCCCTCTTCAAGCACTGACCAGCCACTTTTCTCTCTTCGGAGTATCTTCCCCAGAGCCAAGTCACGATTCAGCGGATCAACTCCACCACCGCTAGCATCACGATATCGAGTCATTTCATTCCCTGCCTGACAGCTCAGGTCGTGGCCATGTCAAGCTAGCGCTGCCACGAGGTATTTGCGTGCGCGGCACTGCAAACATCGTACCAATGATGGCGACTAAGAGTTCGGGGTTTGGCGGTCCGCAGACTAGAGGTTGACAGCTTGCAAACTAAAGGCCGACAGTCTGAAAACCAGGGCATGGCGACGTCTACGATCCAAGACTGCGCAATGGATATGTCACTGTCATCCCAAGAAGCGGACGCCATCTACGACGGATGGACGGAAATATGCAGGTACGGAGCTGGGCATAACTGGTGGGAATAACGACATTCTTTGCCGATCGATGGACCTACGAAGGGTTCTTTTCATCATAATTATCCTCTTTCTCTCCTTCGTGTGCCTATCACCCCATATGGCATGGTCGATAAGCCATCGTCGTTATCACATCCCAGGTCGATTTGGTTCCGATAGACACAGGACCCTGACAATCGGGCGCTCGCCTTCAACGTCAAGACCCTTCAGGCCACGTTCGACAAATCAGACGCAGGAACCAGGAACCAAGACCGGACATGCTTAGACATGCCTCGGCCAAGGCTCTCTGCCGTGCTCGTGGCGTTCGTTCTAGGGTCCAACATGTCTAGTCCCATGGCCCCGGAATGCAAAAGCCATACCATACTATACTGGATTCATGTGCATTCCACCCAAACCCATCCTCTACACGGGCCACATTCCTCAATTAAGCTCTCCTAGATGGCTTCACCTAGCTCCAGGCTTACCCAGAATGCCATGCTAGAGATCTCGAAGTGCTTGGAAACCGAGTTTACCCTCGATCCGGCATCATGATCCGGCTTTCGTATCGGACACTGCCCGCCGCCCATTGTCTTGAAATATCAGGCCCGGACCCCCCTCCTTCTCTCACTTCATCTCTTGATCACGATCACATCCATTCTCTCCAACCCTACTAGTCAAGATGAGATTCACCACGGTTCCTCTTCTCCTCCTCGCCGGCCGTGTCAGCGGCATCCCTCATGAAGTCCGTGGCGGCGAGGTTTACGAGGTGGGCGGTGCTTTTGGGAAGAATCCGGAGGATCCAAGTGATGGGATAGCAGAGCGGGATCTTTCTCATGAAATCCGCGAGGTTTACGAGGTGGGCGGTGCCTTTGGTAAAAACCCTGAGGATCCAAGTGACGGAATAGCAGAGCGGGCTGTTTCTCCTGAGGCTGAACATCCTCACTTGGTTCCCCGAGCCAACGGAAGGAAGTTCAGCCTCGACCAGGTTACCAACGACCGCTTCAGGAAGCCACATGCAGAAATTGCTCTGATCCAGGCCTACAACAAGTACCATAAGCCCCTACCCAAGAAGCTTGAGCAAATTGCCCAACAGGAGGCTGCCATCATCCACAACAAGCTTGGCGGTGAGTCTTGAAGTTATCTATCTACGTTGGTGAACCTCAACTAACCCCGTCTTAGGAATGAAAGGAACTGCCTCAGCAACCCCTCCTCAGTACTACGATTCACAATATGTAGTCCCTGTCAAGATTGGTACTCCAGCTCAGACTACCTACTTGAACTTTGACACTGGCTCATCTGACCTGTAAGTCTACTCAAAGTCTTTTGGTCCATCTAATTCTGACACTTTGAAGTTGGGTCTTTTCCACCGACACCTACCAGCCTGACCAAGCTGGTCACATCCTCTATAACCCGGACAAGTCAAAGACCAGCAAACGACTCTCCGGTCAGACTTGGAGCATCAAATATGGCGATGGCACTGGTGCTAGTGGCATTGTCTACACTGACAAGGTAGCGGTCGGCAACACGTATGTGAACAAGCAGGCTGTGCAGTCTGCTACTGAGGTCTCAGACGGCATTGCTGCAGACAAGTTCGCTCACGGCATCATGGGCCTGGCCATGTCCAGCCTAAACACTGTCCGACCTACACCTCAAAAGACATACTTTCAGAACGTCCAGGACAGCCTATCCGTTCCTGTCTTCACTGCCAACCTGAAGAAGGGTGGAGCTGGCAACTACAACTTTGGTTACATCAACAAGGGCGAATACTACGGTAACATCCAGTTCGCCAAGGTGATCAAAGGCAGCCCCTGGTGGCAGTTGACCCTCGAGGGCTACCGAAACGGTGCAGGTGCACCATGGCACAAGTACAACTACTCTGCCATTGTCGACACTGGCACCACTCTACTTCTCCTACCTAGTCGCATCACCAGCCAGTACTGGAAGAAGGTCAAGGGAGCTAAAGTTGACCCAGACTACGGTGTTTGGGTCTTCCCTTGCTCCTCCACGCTGCCCAGCTTTTACTTTGGCTTTGGCAACTACCGCGGCAAGGTTCCTGGCAACTACATCAACTATGGTCGTCTCACTACCACCACCTGCTACGGCGGTATCCAGAACTCTGATGGTATTGGCTTTGCCATTTTGGGAGATATCCTCCTCAAGGCGCAATTTGTCGTGTTTGACCTAAAGGGTTCACAAGTTGGGTTCGCCAACAAAATTACAGTAAAATGAGAACATTCTTTTCCTTACTAGCTAGACCATTTTCTAAAGAGTTATGTCATGGTTTTTGCATTAAATTTCTTTACTGTTCGCATTGGGAAGCGTGGGCGTTCGTTCTTCGGGCATCAGGCCTGGTGCCTGCTTTTACTATAGTTGAAAGTTTAATAATCTGACCAGGCCTCTTTTGTCATTATTGCATCTCTTGGTACATTGGATAGAAATGAAATAAACTCCTTTAGACTTTATCGAACTTCCCGCATTTGTCAAGTTTGCCCCTGTCCTGAAGCTTGGCTTAGAAATGGCTTGTCGTTGGAATTCCATTATTCAAGGAACGGATATTGGCTCGGGTTTACGCAATTGTGGATGTCAGCTCCACGTTTAGCACCTGAGCATTTAACCTTGTTTCTTGCTTAGGCGAGCTGAATCTTACAAATACAGCGGAGCAATATGGAGAATATCGCCTGCTCTTGAGGATCGTAGTCACGGAGTTATAGTCGTGATGACATGGAGATAGAGGCGTCTCCAGTGCAGCTTACACAAAGCCAAGCCTATTCGTCCTTGTCCAAACGGCGGGATCCGCCAACATGCAGATCCAAAACCCTACAGGGCGAAATGATCGTACAATGATTTGCCTGAGGTTAAACGCGCGTACGACGTAATGAACACAAATAAGCCATAGCCTAAATATAACCGAACCTACGCTCCACGATGACGGCTCAAGACCAAGCAACGCCTCTCGAACTCTCAATCGAGAACTTGCAAGCCCTCGACCGCCTCAACGACCCAACCATACCCATAACTATGAGCGCCCAGAACGTACTCGTCCTCGGCGCCGGCGAACTCGGCCTCTGCGTGCTGGAGGCGCTGGCCCGTCATCCCAAGCGTCAGCACTTCTCTGTACTGGTGCGCCAGGCGACGCTCGACTCCGCGGCTCCGGAGAAGAAGAAGCTGGTCCAGCGTATCCGGGCCCTGGGAGCCGGGACTGAAGCCGCCGACGTGGTGGACGCGAGCGTGGCGGATCTAGCAGCCATTTTGGAAAAGTACGACGTTGTCGTGTCGTGCAACGGCATGGGCCTCCCGTCGGGCACGCAGCTCAAGTTGCTGGATGCGGCGCTCGAGGCTAAAGTGAAGCGCTATTTCCCCTGGCAGTTTGGCATGGACTACGATATCATTGGGCAGGGAAGCTCGCAGGATTTGTTTGATGAGCAACTTGAAGTGCGGAAGCGTCTAAGAGCACAGAATGGTGTGGATTGGACGATTGTGTCGACAGGGTTGTTTATGAGTTTCCTGTTCCTGGCGGACTTTGGAGTCGTGGACTTTGGAAGTAAGACGGTGAGAGCGCTGGGAAGCTGGGAGAATAAGATCACAGTAACGACGCCGCCTGATATTGGAAAGGTGACGGCGGAAGTGGTGCTTGATCCGAAGGGTATTGAGAAGCAGGTTGTCTACACGGCGGGCGATACTATCACTTACGGAGGACTGGCGGATCTGCTGGATAAGCACTTTGACACACAGTTTAAGCGGGAGGTGTGGGATCTGGAGGAGCTGAAGCGGCAGATGGAGCAGGATCCTAGCACGATGGTCAAGTATAGGGATACGTTTGCGCAGGGACGGGGGGTTGCGTGGGACAAGGAGGGGACTGTGAATGCGGAGAGGGGGATTGATGTGACGGATGTGAAGAAGTACCTTGAGGGGTTGGAGGTGAAGCTGGGGGGTGAATAGGTAATGAATGATCATGAATTGGATGTGATTATTGGTTAAGTTGTGGTGGTTGTTTTGTTGTCAGTGCAGCACTCATGGATGGCATCCAGTGTTACCTTACCCTACAGATGTGACTCGTCTGCTTTTTATTACACATTTTGTCTGCCTTACTTTGCCTGATAAATAGGTAAGGCAGTGAGCACGGGATGATGTGCCTCGTAGAAATTGTTGTGGAATCATATATGCATAACAGGAGTAGAGAGGGAAAAATTGTTAGTTATCAATATTGAATATCGCATTCGAGGCCGTTCCGGATTCCCGAACCGCCCGTGTCCCATCGCCGAGAGACCGAATCATCCGGGGTCTTATCGGGGTTGCCTCATTGGGGAATTCCTTATCGGCCCATCAATCAGCCAAGATACAGCATCAAGGTGCCTTTCTTTTCATTGAAGTTCTATCTTGCACCGCGTTCTTTATCCCGTTGATATCGTTGGCTGAGTCAAATTACGTCGCTTCGGTAAACTGCCGAAAACAGCTCAATGCTGATCAAACACTTTAGCGATGCGATAAGTCGTCACGCAACTACTGTATCAGAACTCAGCCAATAATGAAAGTGAATGCATCGTCATTCATGCGCTCCCGTTTCAAAAGTTTGTTCCTCAGGCTCAAGATGATGTCGTTTCCCTGCCATTATCCATGCTTTGTCTTGGAGAAGCCTGTCTTTGTTGTTGGTTGGCAGGTCACCCGGCCATGACTCTTTGAGAGAATGAAGAAAAGAACCTTGGTGGAAGACGGACTCTTCTAGGCAGCTCTAGGTATCCCTCCACTATAACTGGGCTGAAAGATACCTGTGCTTACTATCTGAATGACGACACCCTCTTGATTGCTTATCGTCATGACGGCGCGTGAGCCACTCCAGGTTCCAACGCCAAACCCCCATGTTCAGCATCCAATCACAACGTCTCACTCTCACAGTCACACGGACGTTGCCTGGCTCAGAGCCACCCTCCAGGGCCAACTCTCCATCATGCGCCTCGCTCTATGCCTCGCCGATAAGGCAAATTCCCAACAACGGAAACCTGCTTATCGTCCTGGCACCTCGTGGGTGTAAAGGGCATCTCTGCAATTCGTTGAAATCTACAAACTAGGCCGTAGACGGAGAAGAAACGGGATAATGAAACTGCGCCACTGCTCGGCTATCTCAGGTTGGTTGTTCGCAGACGAGGACGCCCCGGATCAAGGTCAATAGTGAGTGAGTCACGTCACGAAATCATTATGAGCCGAAACCCAACAATAGAAAGTGCTGCCTCGGACTAGCCAATCCAGTAATACTGTACAGTAATCCATTGTCTGGGTTACCTAGTAATTTCCAGGCTGTACGCCATCGAGCGCCCATATGACTCCTCCGGCGGCCAATCACGACTATCTCGCACCAATACGCCCCCCGATGAGATGATACAATATTAATACCAGCCTTCTTCTACCTCCCTCGACTCTTCTAGAGATCTCTCCCATATTCTTTAGCTTGTCAATTCTTGCGCGCCCTTTAGTGTCAAGCACGCAACCTGAGCCCCTTGCGCCATCGTTGACGCTTTCTAGCACGCAACACACATCATCAACCACCAAACTCATCCGCTGCTTATAACACAGGCCGAACCGCTCTTCATTATGGACACGATTCTCAACAGCACTGGAGATCTTCCAGCTGCGATTTCTCAGAATAAACATTTTCCTGTTAGCGCTCCCAGCATTATAAAGACTCGCGCGCATACTTCTCGCAACCACTTTGTTCGCGCAACGGCAAAGCGTCAGGCCCAGCACAAGGGTCTCAATCTGTGTCGCGAAACGGGTGTTCCCTGCACGACTTCCAACTACGGGGGATCGCATTGCTATCGCTGCGGTCAACAGGATAACAACATCTCTGGAGGTGCGCGCCGACCCCAGCTAGAGCAGATCTTGCACTACGAGATCTCCTCCGGCAACCTGCAGCGCGCAAACCCACGGTGGACAAACGTTCACCGAAACCGCATCGCCCGGAATATTCCTCAGTCTGTCTCTGGATGGTCTTCCGATGAGGTCGAGGGGCGGGACCTAGCTCATAGCAAGGTCCCTCTGCCCAGCGACCGCTTTCGCCTCGTGAGGAGGCCTACCCTCGAGAGAGAGGAGGCCTTCCGTGATGCTTCTACTGCAAGGGGAAATGTCTACCTAGGACGTCGGATGCCTATGACAGATGATGATGAGGTTGCTGAGCTTTATCGAATGGGTCTGCTATATGACGATGAGCAGGATCGTGGTGAGGGCTTCAGTCTTGACAGTATCAAGCATGAAGAACCTGTTTACTCAATCCGTCCTGCGAAGCGCTCACGCAAGACCAAGAAGTCGCACAGCTTCAGCTTCAACGAGCCTCTGCATCTCGACCTTTCCTTCACAGACCTCGGTGGCGACCAAACAATCGCCCAGATCCTCTCTTCCGGTTCCGAGCCTTCCGACGACGGCTCACTGCCCGACCCAAACGGGCCTTCATCTCGCTCTTTCGCTCCTCTGCGTGTGATCTACGAGCTCGATGGCTCAAACCCTTCTTTCGACGTCGACACGTCTCAACCCCCCGACTTGGTCTCCGACCTCCTCTCAGACTACGATTGCTTTTCCGACAGCGAACTCGACGATCTCCCCTCGCAGCGGGAGTTCCGAGATGGTGCAGCCACTCCGACCACTGATGCCTGGATTGTGCTAGGTGACGACTCGTAGCAGGTCCGCCTCAGAATTGAACCCTGTGTCACGCTGGGATTTCTGAGAAAGTGTACCGGTGGGAGAGCCTCACCGCGGACTGGTCCTCACAAACCTAGCGCTTTTCAATAGGCGTCATGATTCGGGGTGATGGTAGCCTGGCTTGGAAAGATCGCTGGTGCTCGCGGGTGAAAGACCTGCTTGAGCATCGCGGCTGGAAGAGCTGGGCTGGCTTGGATTTACGTTACTCTTGTACTTGGTAGCGTGCACTGATGAACCTGCTTGCATATATATTGTAGAGCGCTGTTTTGTTTTATTTATGTACAGATATCCCTAGCGTGGGCTTTTATTCTTATACCTGAGAGTAGTATATAGTGTATGAATGTCTTTAGACTTCGAACCAATACTTGCCAATTGTTACGTGATGCCTTTGTTGTGACTGTTGATACGAGTCACTAAACAATCCTTTTCTTCAGCCGAGACCTTTTGTCCGTCGCAGTGTTTTGCATTGCAGTGTTTCATCTAACTCCCCGACAGCCAGGGATCTAATAATACGCGAGGTCGATCGGTTCAATGACAGGCCCAGCAGTACGACGCAATCGATCTATCAAGGTACCTGTCCTCCGGCCATCCGCAGCACTTGTCAATCGGCCCCAGAGTGCTCTTAAGTGAATTGTTGACGCCTGAGAATATGGAATCATTGGATTTGCGTGTGAAGCTTGGCTGTCACTCGTCCAGCGTCATCGGATCGTCGGTCTACGCTACAAGATCAACCTTGTCGCGAGATATCACCAGCTTTGGACTTCACCTCACCTCTGTCCCAAAGGCCATCTTAACAATATAATCATAAGAAAATAGCATAATTGTTATGGGGGAAGATTCTCAATAATTCCTTCCAACTGAGACGTTCGAGTTCGGTATGCTAACACCGACTTGGAGTTATTCCCCCATCGTTGTTATCGGGTCGTCGGTCGGGTACAAACACCGACGAACTATAATCTCTCAAGATTAATAATAGTGAATCAATCAATTCCAAAGACTCATCTGGAATTACTGTGAGTGAGAATTCATCGGCATCTTTTTGCATCCGTAGAATGGATCCGGCCAAGCATCAAAGTCTCCGATCGGAGCCTTTTGTTTCTCTCCGCATCAAGTATATAATGCATGTCAGCAAGAGTAGGAAGAATAAAATCAGATCACCACAATACAATCACAATCATCATCCTTCACCTTAAGAATCTACCAGCATATTTCTGCATTTACAATGACAACTAAGCTCTACGACGTCCTCATCATCGGTGGTGGCCCCGCTGGTCTCTCGATGGCTTCGGCCCTCGCTCGACAGGTCTACTCAGCGCTCATCCTCGACTCGGGAGTGTATCGCAATGCACCGACAAAATACATGCACAACGTCGTTGGTTTCGACCACGTGAATCCCGCTGACTTTCGCGCGAAGGCCCGAGAGGACCTTCAGAACCGATATGAGAGCATCGAGTTCAAGTCCGCGACGATAGCCACCGTGCGCAAGACCGATGCGGGTGTTTTCGAAGCTGTTGATGATAAAGGTACCGTGTATCAAGGAAAGAAGCTCGGTTTGGGAACGGGTGTGAGAGATGTCTTTGATGATCAGCCCAAGGGCTATAGCGACTGCTGGGGTCGTGGCATGTAAGTGGTTCCCTCTCAAGTCGAATGCGTACCTTGCTAACATATGAAAGCTTCCACTGTCTCTACTGCCATGGATTCGAGGAGCGAGGTGCCGAGACAGTAGGCGTATTCTCCGGCGGTATGGTATCCAATGCCGACATGCTCGCCCACGTCACTCCCATGGCCAAACGTCTTTCCAAGTCTGTAACCGTCTACACTAACGGCGAAGAATCCCTAATCGCAGACATCCGCGCCAAAGTCCACAGCAGCAAAGTCCACTACGACAACCGCAAGATCACAAGCTTCGAGCTCGTCGACGAAGGCCCGCAAGTAAAAATCACCTTCGAGGACGGGTCCTCCAAGACAGAGGGTTTCGTGGTCAGTCATCCCAACGTGGTGCAATCAGCGCCGTTTGCGGAGCAGCTTGGCCTGGAGACGGTGCCGTCGGGAGATATCAAGGTCGAGGCGCCGTTTAACGAGACAAATGTCAAGGGATGTTTCGCGTTTGGTGATGCGGCGACCATGATGAGGAGTGTGCTGCAGGCAATGCATATGGGAGGATTCAGCGCGATAGGTATGGCGATGCAGTTGCAGCATGAGTTGGATGAGAAGGATGAGCTGTGAGAATTTACGAGGTTGGGTTACCCTTGGATTCTGCCTAAAACCGAATGTGTTAGTCCAAGATTTGAGAATACAATTGCAACAAGCAAAGAGCCGTGTCTAATGTTTGTGTTGTTTGTCAAGAGGCTGATGCTCAACACGAGGACAATCGCTTGGCGATACATCCATTGCGAAACGGATTGGACCTCTTGTGTAACTGCAATCAGACCATCTGTCTGATTGCTAATACGGCATGCTATTATTCGAAAGGTTTGCATCCAAGCGTTCATATTGCCGTATTTGATCCCGTGCCTGATACCGAGATTGATTGTTGACGAGACGAGTACGAGAGGGCCGTTGGCCAAGACAAACCTCGCAGCGGGACATGCATGTCTGATCATCTCTGACTTAGACCCTGCCTGTCTAACATAAAAAGCAAGAAAACGCTCAAACCCGTCTCCGAATGTCTTATCACATTCATGCAGCCGGCGCTAGAACAAAAAGTCCCCGTCCCCGTACCGGTGTGTTTGTCTCAGTTGGGACTCATGACTATCACAATGCAAGGGATGACATGGGGGGCTTCTGTGCGCAACGGTCCTGATCCATGATGGAAGCTTCATAAGACGTTTGTCATTCAATTCTAAAAAGTATCACAGTACTGTGTGTGGCATTTTAAAGTTGGCGCGAAAACGTTGTTTGACTGCTGTTACTTTGTTACATCATAACTCAGATTGTAGATGCGATAAGTCCAAACAAAGGATCTCTCGGTATTAGGCTGTTTGTTCTCCACACGGAATTACAATTACTGATCTTACTGCATGCAATACCCATGCACGGATCTCACCGCGGCGGGCTATCACATCGCATAGCAATAAGGACTGCAACCCTGAGTGGGAAGCTCTCAAGCAAGGGGATTTCAAATTGTTCGAGACCATGCATCACTTACACCGAGTGGATCGCAAAAGTTACCACTCATTGATGCAACTCTGAAGTCAGCACTTCCTCATCAAGATATCCATTGCCAAGAAGAGACGATTCCCTCAAAGTGGGCTCATGCGCAGTGACTAGCCCGCGGAAAGTGCCTCTGCCGGGCGAAGATCTCAATAGCAAGGGCCCGTGGTTCTATTCTCCGGTTGGTCCAACTTCGACCTTTTGTGCTCCCACGGACTAGGCCATGCCACAGTAGCAGCAACATCTACTCGTCACCGTTGCGGGTAATTGATGAAACCTTTTTGGGCAGAAAACCTAGAGCCAATTCGTTTGGACAATCTGACCTGTACCTTGCATCCGCACTGGCCGATAATGGTCGGACCTCCCAGCAGCTGTTTGGTGTGGAGTATTTGAGATCGAGAGGAGCACTGGGGATGCAAGATGCAATGCAAATACCTGGTCAGAAGAGGTAGCTCCAGCTTCGAATTGAGTTTAGCTTGCCGTTTGTGCAAGTCGATCAGCGGATGACAGGTAATTTGCAATTTATGTCATCAAGACGTTGAGACATACATGGAGCCATGTTTTATATAAAGTGCCGAGATCATCTCTCCCTTGATGAACCGTTGAAAGTGTCTCTGTATCTTTGCTTATTCTTAATATTAGACCCTGAAACAGATCGTCATAATGATCAAGTCATTGGTCCTTTCTACTCTCATTGCTGCCGCTTCGGCGCGCAAGTGCCAAAACATCACTGTTCCCGTGTCTCTCACAGCTGAGAATGCCGTCTTCAACCTCGAGACGCCCTTGACAAAGATTGAGGTCACCAACTTTGTCCTCAACCTGGCCAGGCAGGGATCACCTCCGTTCCCCATGCAGATCCAGGAGGGTGTAAGTCTGATTCTGTACAATACTCGCAAGACACAAGCTCACCTTTAGCAGATGGCCAATGTCTCGGGCAACTATGAACTCGCTGCTACGTACTGCGAGCCTGATGCGGGCCCTGGAAAGGAACTGCAGATCATGACCCACGGTATCGGATTCGACCGAAGTTATTGGGATCAGCCATACAACGGATACAACTACAGCTACGTTGCGAAGGCTGTTGATGAGCATGGCTACTCGACTCTGACCTGGGACCGACTGGGCATTGGAGCTTCTTCCAAGGGTGACCCTTTGAAGGAGATCCAGGTCTTCCTTGAGATTGCTGCTCTCAAGTCTCTCACCACCCAGGCCCGTGAGGGATCTCTTCCTGGCGTTGGCTGCCCTTACTCCAAGACTGTTCACATCGGACACTCGTTTGGCTCAGTCATTAGCTACGCCCTCGCCAATGAGAGCCCTGAGCTCACTGATGCCATTGTCTTGACTGGCTTCACCCATGCCACTGCCTACTTGTCTCTATTTGCAGTCAGCAACAACTTCATCCCCGTTACCGACTCGCCTCTTGCTGGCAAGTATCCCGCGGGCTATGTCGCGACAGCGTCTACCGTGAGCGTGCACCTCAACTTCTTCGCCGAGGGAGACTTTGACCCTCAGCTGTTGGAGTTGGCGTACCAGACTGGCCAGCCTGTGACTCCCGGCGAGCTTCTCACCTTGGGAGGACCGGCCATGATGAACAACAGCTACGCTGGCCCTGTTCAGATCGTCACTGGCGGTAAGTGATGCCCTTTGAGCTAAGCGAGCACCGAAAACTAACGAACTTTAATAGAGCGTGATGTTCCCTTCTGCGGTGGTAACTGCTACTCTACCGGCAGCATCGACCTGAAGCTCCCCTCGCTGCTCGACGCGTCCAAGAATTACTTTACCAAGGCTTCGCGATTCAACACGACTGTTGTGCCTGGTGCAGGTCACGGCCTGAACTTTGGATACTCGCACCCCATCACCTACGACGCCATTTTCGACTTCCTTTCGGAATAAGTTCAATAGCGTGGGAATAGACCAATTGGTCGGGTGTTGGGACTTCTTTAACGACTTGACGTAATATATACCAAGTATTGAGACTTTTATACATACCTAGCTCACAGAAGCTTAGCGACTTTCAATTTAATTTATTGTTAATGGACACGAAGGTTCTGATGTTGTTGCTTGCCATAACCGCTCAGCTCACAATCGATAGCTGTTGCAGTGATTGTTGATAATTGCCTGTAGAGTGAAGCAAAAGAATTGAACGGACCATTTGTTGATCCGCCAAGCTATCAAAGATCCAATCTTCCAGAATCAGACCATGGATCCAATCTCCATGTCATTATTTACCTGCAGAAGCCGCTGACAGCCGATGTCAAATACTGGAGTGGACCCACTGTCCGAGCAAGACCCTGAAAAGTACCTGTAACGGGCAGGCGATTAGTGAATGCAACCACTGAAAGAACGGGAGCTTCCTGTTTTGTGAATGGCTTCCGTCATAACCAAAAGGTCCATAGCGGGGTTCCTCTCTGCATCCCACTGTCACCCTCGACTTTCTCTTCTTCAAGCGAGGACTTTCTCTACGACGACAAAGAGAACATCACGACAACTTCTCAGCGCAGAGTCGACCTTTACTCCTTCGTCTCTTCAATCACGCGATTTGCGACGAGTTTCCCCTCCATCGCAAACACCACGACAACCCCGCATCGCAAGCTACAGAGCTATCTCGACATCTTCATCCGCTTCCAATATGGTCGCCGAAAATTATGATGCTGTCCTCAAGGGCAAATACCCGGGCAAGGCCCACGCTAAACAGGTCGTCGAACTCATCCGCAAGGACGTTCCCGACGCCAACGGTATCATCTACCTCGAAAGTCAATTGACCCAGATGATGGAGGACAGCGACGAGCCTGTAGCATTCCGGTGAGTTGTTCCACAAGCTTAGCTTTAGGCCTCTTTTAATAGCTCTTCTACAGCCAGCGTCGATACTTTTACTACCTCACCGGCTCCAACCTCGCCGACAGCTACTTCATCTACGACATTCAATCCTCAAAGTCCATCCTTTTTATTCCTCCTATCAACCCCGACGACGTTATCTGGTCCGGTCTCCCCCTTAGCATCGATGAAGCCCTCGCGAAATACGACGTCGACGAGGTCAAGTTGACCACCGAGCTCAACGCAACACTTGCCCACCTCGGAGCTGCCAACCCCAAGTCCACAGTCTTTGCGATCGCGAAACAGGTCTCGGATCATGTGTCCTTCCTCGAGTTCGAGAAAAAGAACTTTGATGTTTTGAAGAATACGATCGAGGTCTCCCGAGTGGTCAAAGATGAGTTCGAGATTGCCATGATCCGCAAGGCCAACTACATCTCCGGCATTGGACATCGCGCTGTCTTCTCCAAGGCCAAGTCTGCAAAGAACGAGCAAGAGCTGGAGGCTGTTTACTACGAGAGATCCTTTGCCCACGGGGCCAAGAAGATGGCCTACGATCCTATTGCTGCTAGTGGAAGAGCTGCTGCGACTTTGCATTATGTCGGAAACGATGCTCCTCTGGAGGGCAAGCTCAACCTCTTGCTGGATGCTGGTAGCGAGTGGAACAACTACGCCGCTGATATTGTAAGTGTATCTGCGTTCTCGGTCTAAACGTTGAGCTGACCTGTTTCAAGACACGGACATTCCCTCTCTCCGGCAAGTTCACCGAGGAGTCTCGCCACATCTACGAGACAGTCTTGAAGATGCAAAAGGAGTGCATAGATGTCCTGAAGGAGGGTGTCCTATGGGATGACGTTCATCTGCTTGCCCATAAGATTGCTATTGATGGCCTGCTTGCCGCTGGCATCCTTAAGGGCGACAAGGACGAGATTCTCAAGGCCCGCACCAGCGCTGCTTTCCTCCCTCACGGTCTGGGTCACTACCTTGGCATGGATACTCACGACACTGGTGGTAACCCAAACTTTGAGGATAAGGATAAGCTTTTCCGATACTTGCGTGTGCGAGGCAAGCTTCCTAGTGGCAGTGTTGTCACTGTTGAGCCTGGAGTAAGTGGTCTCAAATGATTCTCTTGACACGCTGACTGACCTCGTTAGATCTACTTCTGCAAGTTCATTATAGATCCTTATCTCGAGGACCCTGCCCACAGCAAGTTTATCGACAAAGACGTTCTGGACAAGTACTGGGATGTCGGTGGAGTCCGGTAAGTTCTGGTGGCCACCGTCGCGCTATTGATCAATCGGCTAACCACTATACAGTATTGAGGACAACATTCTCATTACCGAGAATGGTCATGAAAACTTGACGGATGTGCCCAGAGAAGTGGAAGAGATGGAAGCTTTGGTGTCTGGAAACTAAGCCAAGAGATAAGTACAAGCAGTGCCACGTCTCAAGTAAGAGATGAAAGTCATGAATGGACGATTTATGACGATAGATGGTTGCAAAAGCTCTATAAATATACCAAAGCTGCTATGAGAGCTTGTCTGCTCTTCACATCAAACATTGCCGGTCTCATAAACATGGGGAAGATGCTTCTTTGTCTATGTACCGTGTGGGCACATCAACCCCTTGGTCGCACGCACGGTGCAATTTCTTGGCCACCCAACGCGTCGTCCACCGTTTTTGCATGCCTTTACTCCCTGGCTGCCTCCCTGTACAAAGTATCATTCTTCAACGTTGCAATGACCACAAATCAACCGTAATGAATCCTTACTTTCCCTCATCGGCCTCGGACATGGAGAAATGGTCTGATCCGCAGCTTCGTCGGAGACCCGTAGCACCGCCGACTCCGCCTCCGGTGTACAGTGCTTACCGCCCCGAGTTCGGATCCGGGTCCGCATCTCCATCCCCATCTCCATCTCCATCTCTAGGCCTAGCTCCTCCGCGGCCGCAGCGGCCTCTACGGCCCGTCCGATCAGCGACAAACCTCACTGGAGCTCATGCGCCTCAGCAGTCGGGCTACTTAGATCCAAGAGGGAATTTGCAGGTTGACTTTGTCGTTGATGAGATTCCTCCGAGTCCTGCGTCGTTAAGTCCACGTCCGTCAAATGAGATTAGACGAGTAAAGAGTTCATCGGCTTTATCGGTTGCGCTCTCGACACAAGAGCAGAAACCGAAAGATCCGTCGAAATGGAAAGCTGCGCTGGGAGAAGCGCAGTATTTCGCTGGTGGTCTTATCAGTCATCCTGCTGAGTCTACAAGGCACTTTAGTATCATCCGCCATTCTCACGCCTTGGTCTGGTACCGTGGTCCTTCGACATCTGTCCCCATCACCATTCTCTCAGACGAACCACTTCCTCCTACGCGGACTGTGTGGTTGCAGCAGAAAGGCTACTCGGGAAACATGGGCATGACTCTTAAAGCTCTGGTGGGCACAACGGGAAACTGGATCGATGTGACGCCTGCTACCAAAGCTGGAGTTGAGCATCTACCAGAAGCTGACGAACGTGGTATTCAGAGGGATTTCAAGCGGTTTGTGAAAAAGGCCACCGGAAAGCTAAAGAAGCACATCCCGCGCGAGACTCACGTTGTGCGTATACCCGCAGCCGCCACGGATGGCTATTTCCGTCTTGTTCTCTGTAGCGGCGAAGACGGAAAGAAAGTCCTCTGCGGAAGTCCTGTATTCCGAATAGCCAGCACATCTACAGACGCCAGTGTCGTTCGCGGGTCGAGTCTTAGCACCATGCCATTGGAGATGGGCATCAAAGTTGCCAGTACCATTGGACAGCAGGTTGCTAAGAAGTACACTGGTGTTGCGGGTGCTGTTGTTGAGCAAGGGTCGAAGAGATTTGCGCCGAATGCTACGATAAAGAAGGTTGCGCATACGGCGTATCATGGCACTGGTCTTGGGAATAAGGTCAATGAGAGTTGGAGGAATGGAAAGGCTGGACGATATGATCCGTTAGTCGCGGGCGGAGCACTCGATGGGCCGCTGAGCGTTATTGGTAGCGATGATGGTCCTGAGGCGCCTTTTCCTTTCAAGTTTGCTGGAAAGGTCGTTCGTGGTACGGGAATTTCGACGAGGGAGCATGGAATACCGACGGCGAATCTGAGTGAAGTGGCGGACGAGGTCAAGATGCGTATGGGAGGTGTGTTTGCGGCTTGGGCAAGGGTCGTGCCGGATAAGAATATGGAGGACTTTGACGATGATTGGCATGAAGCTATCGTCACAATAGCGCCTTTACGGAATGCACAGCCTGGTGTTGTGCTGCGGAATAAGGTCGTCGTTCACTTTATCCACGACTTTGAGGATACGACTTTCTTTGATATGAGGGTTAAGATCATGCTCATGGGATTTTTACACCCTTGGACGCCGGGACAAGCGGATGAGCATCTGGTAGAGGAGCATGCGAGGGATGTCTTGACGACGATGGCGAGTCTGGGGAGGGAGTTTTGGGGACCCGAGGTTTCTGTGTCGGCGGTGAGAGCGTTGAAGAGTGAGAGGAGTTTCTCGGAGAGGTTGAATGAGGCGACGGGGAAGGTGCAGCATCAGATGGATAGGATACCGTCGCATTGGGTTGGGATGAGATCTGAGGCTGGGACGATGAGGGACCAGGTTTATGGGAATGGAGGCATGTGGGTTTCTAGGTGAGAATGCTCTGGGTGATAGAAGGTCAAGATACAGTTGGCAAGTTATACTATTAATCACTAATTATTTCACACAAGTTCAACATGGCTGCTGTGCTATGTTTGCATGTTCCTGCTTGTTTGGTTCATGGATATCTGTACAGACTGTCAAAGTTCAGAGTAA
Source organism: Fusarium sarcochroum (assembly GCA_013266185.1). NCBI lineage: Eukaryota > Fungi > Ascomycota > Sordariomycetes > Hypocreales > Nectriaceae > Fusarium > Fusarium sarcochroum. The sequence goes on along the minus strand of JABEXW010001057.1, from coordinate 5,446 downwards.
CCTGAGCTCAAACCTGATAACCCTCTGAGCAGTCTAGAACAGTACACGGAAGTATTTGTCTCGCGAAGGGACCCAGTGTCTTACTGAGGGGCCGAGTTCATGTCATTTGCCCACAGTAAGTTAAGCGTAAGAACGGCACAAGAGAGGGGAGACGACCGACAGCAGTTATGATATGATACACTGTAGTAATCTCAATAAAGGACGTGTCTTCAGTTCGTCCTCAGTTGCCAGATGGCTGACAGAACTTTGACATGGTGCTCTGCGCAGCTTTCCAAACTTCGAGCCGGGGGAGTCGGGATCAATCTCAGCCTATCCATCACATCCGATACATGCCAATAACTGTGCTCATAGCTTAACTTCTGAGTAGTTGAAAACTCGCTCATAGAGCTTCTGTTTACCAGCGCGGTAGTCAAAGAATGCACGAGTTACCTCACTCGCTTGACAATGTCACCAGATGCCAAAGTATAGCTGTTTCTGCTCATAAGCTCAAGCTTTTAGCTACAACTGCCTGACCATCAAAGCTGACTGGTCCTAAGCAGATTGGTGTTTAGCGAACCCTTTCATTTTCCATTGAGTGCCCATATTACTCCTCCTCGTTACGAGACTCTCCACCCAAGGAGGGCCTTGCGGCTGAAGTTTGGTGGACACACTAAAGTAACAATAACATAATGAAATGCCCAGTCGCCATTACCGCCAGAATATCCAGTCTTGTTGTATACACGTCTGTTCAAGAAGCATCTTCAGTGGTTACACCCCGTGTACCAGCCTCCCCTGTTCAAGGGTCCAGAAGATGGGGGTCCTTGATCATCATGAACCCTGGTAAAGATCACATTTCACATTACGATACTTGACAACGCCGTGAATCTAACAAAGCCATGTTTTCTCGTTCTATTCTCTAGCCGCCTCTTCCTTGGGTGTACCGCTAACATCTGGGCTGAAGACTGATCAGTCACAAACTTCCATATGAAACAAACCGTTGCAAAAACCGTAAGACATCTATTGCCGAGGTCCATGGCATGCAGCATGATAACTTCCATCATGTTGTTGTGACGGAGCCGTGCACGCCCTTTATCATATCATATCATCACTCGGCTCGCGTTTGCGCCTACGCAATGTGGGATCATGATGAGACCACTGCCAAGCGAATGACGAAGGGGTCCCGGCGTGCCGGGAAGACCATGTGATATTGTTCGCCCGTGAGATAAGGTAGGTGGCTGCGTTGTGCAGAGATCTTCGTGGTGCAGGATCGTGGGATGGGAAGGCGTTGAGGATTTGTACGGTCTCGATGGGAAAGATTCACAGGGTAAGCTTGGCTGGACCGGGGCTGGGGGTGTCTCGGAATGTGTCCATGAAGGGGTTTGTGGTAGATGAGTTCAAAGGCCTGGGTGTTGCGAGGCTGATCACGATATGGAGTCGTTCATCTGTGGGGGTTATCCGGGGTCCCGGTATCGCGCAAGACTTGGGAACATCCTTGATCAGTTCCTGGTATGAAGCAGTTCTTCATCATAGAGACATCTGATGGAGACGATGCTGGGGTATGGTAGAGAACTCGCCTCTGAAGAGCTACAGGGACATGGAGTGTGAAGCCACAAGCACGCGGGGATGTGGGCGAAGTTTGGGATGCAACGGCCGTTAATTCATCATCATAAGGTCTACTAAGCTCTCTACTACACGTCGTCAGAGCTCTTGATGCCTGAGGAGCCCTGAAATGAGGCCTGCGACCTAGGTACAGGCCGCTTAGAGCACCCAGAGAACAAAGAGAACACTAGTCATCATGCTTTGCTTATACCACTAGCCTTCATGTGCCTGCCTGCCATTCCTCAAGGCGTTATGTAACATGGAATAGCTCCAGCAAACGGCGTCAAATATTTGTACGGTATCGCTTGCTGCCATCGCATCATTTCGGCCAGTTTGGAAGTCGACGTCCTTCGCTTAGTAGCGAGGGTTATTTCCGTATCCCTGGTTCTGCCCATACCCTTGGTTCTGTTGGTATCCTTGATCTTGTTGGTAGCCTTGGTTGCTCTGGTATTCTTGGTTCTGCCCGTAGCCCTGAGACTGGTTCTGGTTCGACTGATACTGCTGAGGCGGCGGCGGGTATTGATCGGGGTGGTACTCTTGATGAGATTGATGCTGCTGAGGTCTGTAGTCATCCTGAGGTCGGTGCCCTTCTTGGTGTTGTTGGGGTCGATACTCTTGGTGAGATTGCTGCGGTCGGTAATCGTCTTGATGTCCTTGAGGCCTGTACTCGTCGTGACCTTGGGGCCTGTAGTCTTGGTTCTGCGGAGGTCGGTAGTCCTGACTCTGCTGTGGCCGGTACTCCTGGCTCTGCTGATGGTGGTCGGGTCGGTAATCTTGCTGCTGGAATTGCGATGGAGGATTATACGGCTGTTGAGAGTATGACTGTCCACCATGCTGCTGTTGCGACGGTGGAGGGGCATATCCTCCCTGGTTCGAAGGCGTAGAACCACCTCCCTGCGAGGATGGCACAGGCTGGTTCGCACCGCCGAGATGTGTACTAGAAGTAGGCGCTCCGACGCTCACACCCTCGTTACCGATATCATCGGGCACAGAGATCTTGACCTTGGGCAGGTACTTCTGCACCTTCTGCTCCACCATCTTCTGCACAAACACCCAGCTCTCGCGCTCAAACTTGCGATGTCCACCGTTAACAACGCCCAGGATGCTCTCGCGCAGTGTTTCCTGGACCTTTCGCACGAGGCCGCGAATCTTATTGACAAGCTTGGCCTTGATGTCGTCTCCGAAGCCGCGGTCTGCTTGATGGCCGGGGCCGGCATCGCGATCGAGCTGTGTGTCGAAGGGGTTGCCGCCGAGGATCTTCTCGAGGGGGCGCTGGAACTGGTCGGGTAGGAGTTCGAAGAGTTGCTTCTCGATACCACCGAGGATCTTGCGGAATTCGAGACGGACTTCTCTGTGGACTTTGGCGATACCTGTGCTGAGTTTGTCGCTGATGACCTTTGAGAAGCCACCGCCGCTTTCTCCATCGCCGTCGGCGCGGTCCAGATCACGGTCTCCATCACCAAAGCCCCGCGCAGATCCCTCGTTGGACTGCTTCTTGTTGCCAAAGAGTCCTCCAAAGCCCTTGACGAGATCCTTCACCTGGTCTTCAATCTCGCCCTTGACACCATCTCCAAGGTCCTTTGTACTCGTGTTTCCGCGGAGCCAGCGCTTGATGTGATCGAGAGCGATACGGGTGAATTGTTCGGCAATGGGTGCGTGCTGCTCGCGAAGCTTTGCGCCGACCTGTTCCTTGATCTCGGGACTGATGAGACGGGCCTTTTCCTCTGGGTTGCGCGCGGCGTCTTTGACAGTGCCGCTGATTACGCCGAGAAGACCATCGAGTTCGAAGCCTTGGCCTCCAGAGCCTCGGCCGTTGTTGTTGTCGTCAAGATGGTCTTGGACGGCGTCAATAGCGGCGGAGAGGAAGCCCATTGCACCGCGGGACGAGTCTCCTCCACCACGAGATCGTGTTTCGGTCGGACCACCGCGGTTTTGTCCTTCGGTAATGTCGAAGATGTCGCGTAGATCATCGCCTGCCTCATCGGAGATCTTTGTGAAGCTTCGGGTCAACTTGGCGATCTCGTCGGCGAAAGGTAGGGACTGGCCGCCGTATGCATCGGGGGCAGAGTCGTTCAAGTTCCAAGGGCCTCGTGAATTGTCTGAAGAGTCTCGTTTGTCTTTGTTGAAGAGAGATCGAAAGGCGTCGACGACTTGATCTTCGAGGCTGTCGATGGTCTTTTGCTGAAAGGTCTCGAGCTCGGTGGTGATGCGGGGTTGGATCTGAGGGGCAAGTGAGTCGACATATTCGTCCACCTTTTTCATCAAAACCTCAGGGACACCTCGAGAAGACATGATGAAGTTTGAGGTTTGGTTCTTGATGTTTTTGTGATGGAGGGAGTTAAAGTTAAGGTTATTTTGGTGAAGAAGTTGAGCTACAATAACTAGCTAAGGCAATAAAGGTAAGGCAAGGTAGCTAAGGCGGAGCTGAGCTGAGCTGAGTTGGCAAGTGACGTCAGCTCCTCTGTGATCCACCATCGTGCATATCGCAGTTATTCTCTATTACTACTACAGTACTGGACTACTAATCTAATCTCTCTCTATAAAATGTAGATATACAGACATTCTAGAAAAGAGAGGCTGTAGATCAGGGTGCTGCCTCAGATTACATAATGCATAAAGCCTACGTGGTAGTTTTCTTATTAGTGGAATTTCGGCATGACCCTTGAAAACGGTTTTAATACCGGAAAAATAACATGAAACAATTACAACTCTACCGTTTGGGATCTTTTGAAAAAACATCTACCGAGAACATGGGTCTTTTGCAACAAGAGGTTTAGCTCAACGGGTCAACTGTTTTACTCCCCTGTTTATACGAACTTACGATGCCTGGGTAATTCATTTCATGTTTGTGATATAAAGTCAGCGCTGTTTCGTTTCTCTCGAGATAATTACTCTTGGCATACCTTCATTCTTTTCTTTTCAACGCATATTCATTCGTTTCAATACAGTACATAACTATCTTTTTATCAGTCATTCCTTTGATAGCCCGGAGCTAACAGGAATCTTTACAAAATGCGTGCCTCAACTACCACATCTTTCCTCCTCTCTGCCGTTGCCAGCGGCGTTCAAGCTGCAGAATGGTCGGGCTCGTACAAGTTCGGTAACATGTTCTACACGGGACCTACCAAGAACGGTGTCACTATCACCAAGGCCACCTACTCCCTGATTCCTCCTACTACGCCTTGTGGTTATGCGACCAGCGGTGGCAACGAGGAATTGGCGTTCTGGATCGGAATTCAGGACGATCCCACCGGCAAGGACGTCGCCCAGGAAGATTTCGTTCAGCCGCTGCTGAACTGGGCTCCTGACCAGCAGGCGACTGGCTGCGACAGCGACAACAAGAAGTGGTGCGTCACTGCTAGCACCTACACTCCCGAAGGCCAGCTCGTCGCGGGATACTCTCCCGTTGAGGCTGGAACCCAGCTTGACTTCGAGCTTGTGTCTGGCTCTTCAATCAAGCAAACTGTGTCTTCTGGCGGCAAGGTCATCTCGACACAGAGCAACGCTGCTGGCATGCAGCCCGCTGTCTTCTACGGCTCCAACGAATGCTATCTGCAGACTTGCGGTACCCTTGGTGCTTATACTTGGAGCAACATCACTGTTCATCTCTCCGCGGCGGACCCTGACTATGGCAACACCCTTTCTCTCACTGGAGCGGTTAGCGATGGATTTGAGACTTCTGATGGTGGCAAGACCTGGACTAATGCTGGTATTACTATCAACAAGGATTACATGTACACTGATAACCAGGAGCATGAGTGCAAGTAACTTGGTGATAGTTAGGAGAGAAATTATATTTAAGTTTAATATATATTTTATATATTATATTATATTATATAAATTTTATAAAACTTAGTATATATTTTAC
>JABEXW010001056.1:0-11218 GCA_013266185.1 Fusarium sarcochroum | reverse complement strand
GGTATATCTGTCCTCATCAGCGGCTATATCGCTTTGAATTGCGGCTTATCGGCCTACCATTGGCAATTAATGGTCTCACATTCAGTCATACAAAAAGAACATCAGGAATGAACGAATTACAGAAGTCACCAAGGTAGACTTGGGTTTGTGTTGACCCCGTTATCCGGGAGGTGCCTCATCATGTGAACTGCGCGTAACAGCATGTCATCGAGTTCTAAAATCCTTTGTTCTCATTGACATGGTGTTTGCATAGGGAAGGACTATTATTCCACTCGCTGAGAAGGACCAACAAACCATACAGTGAGTGTGGGGGGTTGTCCAACCTGAATAAGGCTAGAGGTCGAAGCGAAGCCCAGGGTCAAAAGATAAGGCAGCGACAATAACATGTTCACAGTGCACTCAGTCTGGTAGCAATAACATTCTGATAAAGGTATATGGTCATTATTGCATCGATGTAGCCGTCTGAACCGCCTTGAGCTTGCGTAGTTCCCAGTTAACATCAGCTAAAAAGTCGCTGAGATCATAGTGAGGCGAGGCAGAACCCCGATACTTGACATCTGGACTATGATCCCCGTTACCAACCCGCCTTCGCTTTGCATCTCGCTCTAACTCAATATCGGGGGTTAATGGCTCTTGCGGTCCATCGCACTGCGTATCTCGTTGGGTCGGTTTGTCCTTTCCAGACCTCGCCCTCTTAGATGGATCGCCTCTCTGAATATCAGGATTGATGCTGATGGGTAGGTTGACTGTCCCGCTCAACGGTGTCTTGACACCCGGAGTTGTTTTTGAGCTCATCTCACGGGGCTCAGGAACCAGCCAAGGCATCCGCGCCGCCATGTTTTCAATGCACGACATCTCGTAATGATGCCGGAGGGCTGCTTCATCGACTTCGCTTGAGACTGTGGCTGTTCGACCGTGGAACTCGGTCAAAATATCGTATGGCACAAAGGCACGGATTTTCTTTGTCTTGGGATGGATGGAGATGAGGCGAGTATCAAAAAGCTCGTGTAAATCATTCTTGAGAAGAATGCCATTTTCACTTGACCAAGTATTCGTCCAGGCCTGCCTCAGTCGCTCTGAGCTGAATTCGACATCATCGCCCTCGTCGGCGCGAGTTTGGAAAAGAGCATCGGGGTAAATGTGATAATGTTGCTGAGGAACGATGTGACAGGCCTGCAAAGCTGGTCCAATCGCCGGAGTGGTATACCAAGACCGGCCTTTTCCGGATATAGCACATCTGTCGGAATCAATAAGACAATTCTTCCGGAATGACTCAATCGTTTGTCGTGCGGTATCTGCATCGATTTCCATCTTTGGTGGCATGTGTAATTCGGTGATGTCCTCCAGCTCATATTCCTTGGTAGGCGATGTTGACCCAGATCCACGCTTGGGTGATTGGGAAGAAGTACGAGGTTTGGCAGTACGTCGAAACGGCAACCTAGCATAGCGAGGATCAGAAGACGATTTGTTTGGAGGCAGATATCTCGCGTCGTATTTGCGGGTCGGACGAGATATGTGCTGTGCGCATTGTTCTACACAAGTATATAGTCAGTAATCGATGCACCACTGAGAAGAGTATGGCACCAACTTTTAAGATGTTCTTGTAAGGGCTTATCAAATGAAATATCGCAAGGCGTGTGTGAGACAATGTGATACTTGACTACATTCTGTTTACTAGCAGAAAAAGGCGGAAGGCCAGGAACCGGGAGGCTCAGATCTTCACCCTCTACTAGAGAAGGTAGGTTGATTCGCGAATCAGGCAAAGGATCTGTTAGTACAAAAGCGAGAGTGTCCCACGGATCTTTGTTGGGCTCAGTTCTAGGGATGTTAAAACACAAGCGCAGCTCATCAACCACATCGCTGAATGTTATCAAGTCGCTATTTGGTTCCTGAAAAAGCCCACCAAAGTAAAATGCGTCTGGGCCTGCAAGAAGATGGACATTCCATCCATGCACGCGCATACGGGGGGTGATGGCGGCATTGGCCATGGTGAATTGATTGTGACAATGGTGGTAAATGAGATGTTTGTTTTGGTTGACACAATTGACCCAGTGACTACAGTTTAACCGAGGATGATCCGCGGCCGTTGTTATCACCACGTGGCCTAAGCGTTATCGCCTTGACCTTCATCTATTTTTAGATTCCCTGCCGTGATCGCATCAAACCGGCCTACTACCATATTCTAGCTATTTAGTTTTCATCTCTTCAAGTAATATGTTTCATGAATTTCATATCATGTTACTTGATTCGTGGATATCCACGTTTCATTTTGCTTTTTGTAGCAGGGCTTGGTAAGGTGTCGAGTTTTCCAATTTGCGTACATGCTTACAGTTAAGGAACACTACAAATCCTTATCGACTCATCTACCCAGTAGGAAAAGAGAAACAAATAATGAAAAATAAGGCTGAAGTATGCAAGGAGACTACATCACGACACAATCGAACAGAGCAAGACAATAAGGACAAAGAGGCACAAATTGCAATTAAAGTCCAAAAAAAAAGAAAATAGCTACAGGGTACCTAGCCACCTAACATGGCGCGAGTAAATCCATTGGCTACCATGGCTCCACTGGTGTATCTGCTGCTTACAGCACTCACTAAACGTGGCTGACATCTTTCTCATAAGGCCTTCAACCCTCTATGACAGCACGACGCACAAAGCTGCATGTCATCATGAACAGGGTATGAAGCTTTTTACTTAGTCTATATACCTCATACAATCTTGATCTCACTCTCTTCCCCAAGTAGCTCCCAGTTTTGGGGATCTTGTTTTGCTACAATCATCAAACCAATTCTCATTATCAGGCGACTCAGGCTTGGGTCTCGAACATTTGTCTCGTTGAGTAAAAGCCACCCAGCGAGTAATCTTCAAGGCATACAAGACACTCCTGTCACCTTCAATCAACACAATCAAGAAAATATCGAATTCGAACTTTTGTCCAAGTACCATCGTTTCTTGAGTATCGACATGTATGTCATCGCTCCAAATGGCCAGTCGCTCAACTCAGCCACCGAGAACGCCCGCACACCGTGGCTGCTTAATACTGTTGGAACTTACTCCTTCCTAGCTCGTAAGTAACTTCGCCTTCTAAATGTTGATTCGCCAGCCGATATCTATAGTAAGGCGAATTTCGTTCAGAGCTCAAGTTCATGATCCCTTTCACACACACGTCTTTACATGCTGATGCCGCACTGGATAGCGCCCCCGATTATTTCCACAACGTCGCATCGGCAGTAGACGTCCGGACCGTCAATGTCTAAGATGGCGCCAAGAATAAAGCTCTGCCTCTGGCCGTCCACTTCAGTAACGTCGAGATTGCTCAGATACCCTTAGATCATAGTGCCAGCGAGATTTCTTTGGTTGAGAATTGTGGAAAAACTCCATGAATTTGGTTTGTATCTCTGGAAGAGCTCGAAATTCAAACTTGGCAGTTTCAATGGTTGTCTATATGCACGGCCTTTATAACCTTGCCCTGAGAAGGAGTTCAGAGGACGATCAGTTCTCCACTGTAAATGGTTGGACTCGGCTGCATTGTGTGGAAATACGCCTGTGTAATTTGGCCACCTCACCCCTCCATAACGACGCAATTTCCTCTTGAACTGCAGAAAATGTCACCTATCGACCTAACATTTAAATGCACCAGGCGAAAGTTTTAGAAATAATCGGTGTTGAGGAGTGAGCAAAGCGTCGCAGGGACCGTGCGGATCTCTACTTTCAGCACCGTGTGGGTATCAGCCCTCTCGTCATTGGCTAGTCTGTCAATAATCGCCGTGATCCGTGTTCTGATTGGCTTGCACTATCCCACCCACGACAATTATCTCCACTCCTGGCCAATTGGGAAGATGTACATGGGGCCACACTGGATGACAATCTACATGACATGGTTCAATTGACAAAGTCAGAGAACACTCGCTGTAAGTTAGTCTCAGCTGTGAAGAAACCCCTCATAAGGTTCCCGTTTATTTATAACGCTGACGTCTCTGTGATCCAAAGCATCCCCATGGACTGCGGCGATACAGTATCCTCTAACGAGCAAGGACGTACACCGTTAATGACAGTAGTTTGGGAGCGCAACTTCGAGATTTCTATGCGTCATCTCAGGCTCGATGCCGACTTGAACTTCTCCGGGGCGTAGAATGAGAATCAGGTACATGCTTAAGAGTATGTGTCAAATAACACCAGTAACGACGTTATTCCCAAGGTATGTCTTTGAGCCAAGGCATCTGATTCCTCGCAAACTGTAGCCACTTTTTGTTAAACCTCATAGGCGCGATAGCGTATTGCTCCTGCCTTGCATCTAAAAAACGACGTCATGGTAGGCTTTGCGCCCTCCACGTTTGGCCCAAGAGATCAACTGTACCAGCGGGCTGAAGGTGGCATGACTGTACTTCATCACGATGTGTTTGGGGGCCACATCGACGTGGCCTTGAAGTTCTGCCACACCGGCCGACGTTAACGTCAGATCAGGATTCAACAACCACGTGAATCAGGATCGTTCGAGGCCACTCGACCTTTGCATCTAGTTCATGAAGTAGAACAATGCAACTCTGGCGAAACATCCGAGCTCGTCGAACGCACAGGCGCGATGAAAGCTCAGACCAACGACTAGGAGCAGTTGCCGAGGTAATTGAAGTGGTAAAAGCTCACAACACATGTGTTAAACCGCCTCACTATTGCACATGAAGATACTGGACATGGTTATTTATGTTTCCCAATCATAGCCGCTTTTCCCATCCAGGTGCTTATGTTCTAGTAGAGCCACTTATGTTTGTGGCTGTAATGCATATGGATCCCTGTCGGTGATCTTTTGAAGCGCTTGGCAGCTGACAGACCGAGGTCTTGAAACATGCTTACGATCGAGAAGCCCTATTGCATTTCAGATTTAGCATGCACCGTTCTCGTGGCGTCTGGACAGTATTTTTAGTGGAAGGCTTAGAAGAAGGATGCTAGTAAGGCCGACTAGTTCCTTTGAGAGGTCACTATATAACTAGAAGGTGTGCATCTTCTAAGCAGTTGAAGAAATAATAGGATCGGTAACTTACCTCTTCCGCGACTTTTTTAATGTTCTTCATCGAGCTGTAATTTCAAATTTCCAAAATCGCTGGAAATGATGTTGGAAACCTCGGCTGTCAGCAATGTCGTATGTGGGCCTATTGGATCCAATGTCTGCCTAAGAGTGCAAGATTATGCCTTGAGGAACCCATATTATTAGTAACACAGCCTTCTTGCTAAATCTCCAAGTCAGCTTACATGGGACGCACGGTGATACAGTAAAGACCTTGGAATCTATTTAAAGTGTCGGACGATTTAGTTTTATAGAATATTAATAATGCGCTCCTCTTGCCTACTGAAGAGTTTTCGGTGAAGTCCAGCCATTCAACATTCTTACACAGAGCACATTCGTTTCACCTGGCTCAGCGGATCAATTACTCGACATGCATTTCTCGACCATTGCTTCTCTAACCATAGAGTTGCTTTTATTCGTGGATCTATCGTGCGCCAGTCCTCGCGATGTTAAATCTAGGACTAAGCGACACCTAGTCGCTAGAAGTTCCTCTGAAGATAATACTGGTGCTGCCACTCGAGGCATCTTCAAACAGTTGATCGATCATAACAACCCTGATTTGGGTACCTTCAATCAACGATTCTGGTGGAATGCTGATCATTACGGCGGACCCGGGTCTCCAGTCATCATGGAAGCACCAGGTGAAGCATCAGTCGACGAGGATGACCTCGACTTCTCAAACGATACATTGATCGGACTCTTCGCTCAAAAGACTAAAGGCGCAGTCATTAGCTTAGAGCATCGCTACTGGGGTAAGAGTTCTCCAGTCGGCACAAACTTCACCACCGAAACTCTTCAACATCTCAACCTCAACCAATCCATCCAGGATCTCGTCTACTTCGCCAGAAATGTCCACTTGAAGTTTGACCCTCATGGCAAATCGAAACCACACAAGGCGCCTTGGGTTCTCTCAGGCTGTTCATACCCCGGTGCGCTTGCAGCTTGGACGAATGCTCTGGCACCGGGAACGTTCTGGGCATATCATTGTTCTAGTGCAGTAGTGGAGGCAGTTTCCACGTTTTGGCAATACTGGAGCACGATTGAGGAAGCGATACCGAGGAATTGCAGTGCTGACTTCAAACGAATCGTGAAGTCGGTCGATAGAACCCTGTCACACGGCAGTGCACATGCTAAGGCACAAGTGAAACAATTCTACGGTTACGATGGCGAAACTACAGATGCCGACTTCGCTGGGGCGATCTCGGATACGTTCGCTGGCTTTCAGGATACCGATCTCACTTCCGTGAACGTGAACACGACCCTAGCGTGTGATTACATCGAGGTATGCTTTTGTGGTGTCGATCACAGTTACAATTGCTAACTTTCTCGTGCCATCTTACAGAACCAGTGGCCTGGCAGTAATGCCAAAATGCCTGGCCCCGAGGGTGTTGGGTTATACCGCGCTCGCCGTGGTCTTGCCAAGTGGATGAAGAAGCAACAAAAGGAATCGGAATATTTAACCAAGAGAGAGGAGCTAGACAACAAGCTATGGGATTGGTATCTTTGCAACGAAGCGTAAGTTGGCATTACCCTATGCTGAGGTCACCAGGCTTGCATCCGCTTGTGAGAGAACAAAAGCTGATAAACAATGAAACCCAACAGATTCGAGTGGTGGCAAGTTTGGGGCAATGAGTCTGATTCAGGCCTCGTCCCTAGCGCTCTAACCAGGCACTCCAAGTACAAAGAGTGTCAACGCGAGTTCCCGGATGTTGATGGCTACTCCTTTGGATGGAAACGTGGACACGACGCTCAGAGGGTCAATGAGATAACCGGAGGCTGGAGTGTCACAAATACAGAGCGGGTGATGTGGGTAAATGGGGAATACGATCCCTGGATTGGAGCGACTGTATCTTCCAAGTGGCGACCTGGAGGACCCTTGAAGAGCACAGAAGAAGCTCCTGTTTGGGTGATTCCAAAGGCTGCGCACTGCAACGACGTTTGGACCACGAACCGAGCTGATCCGGGTACAAGAAAGGTCATCGACGCGGTCGTAAAGCAGATGGAGAAATGGGTGAGCGACTATTACAAGTCTCATTAGATTGGAGGTAGTTGAAACCTATCGAGACTACTCTTGCCAGCAGTTTTATGTGGCGTCGCAGATCGAGGAAATGGGCTGGTTTGTGACGTGTGCAGTCACATTACCTTACTATGAATCTTGACTTAGAGGATGCTCTTATCAAACCCCCTGATATCCTAAGTATCATCACCAAGCTTTTACTCTCCACGCTGTTACCGACATAGGTGATAGATACCTTTTGACGTTTCTTACTACTAATTACAAACCTGTGAAGAGTTATCTGCTTATCTAGTAGTCCTTCCATCGTGTTAATCTAGTTGCTAGATGCTGTTGCCTAGGCTCGAAACCTAGACGTGAGGACCTCGTTGGTTATCAATTCTGACGTGTAGGTCCAATGTTGTGTACTTGTGATGCCCGATACAGCCGAGAGTCATGAGAACTGAAAAGACGTGGGATGATTATAAAGCGTATCGAATTTCGCAAAGATACATATCATGATTACATTTACAATCCTCTGAATTTAACAATGCTAAGCCTTGAGTGTTCTTATATATATCAAGACGATGCACTCATGTAGGGACCCATTGTTTTATCACTCTACATTCTCTTGGGCTCGGTACCTATTGAAGCAAGCGACAAGACTCTCTACCATTCCTAATAAAGACTCAACTAGTTCGTGTTGAGGCGCGGTGGCTAGGAGGAAATCCAGGGAACAACTTTCACATAAGTTGGTTGGACTAGTTGACTATAGAACAATTGCAATGGTATCAGTTCCACTGTGTGAAGCCACAACGGTTACCTCACCGTTTGTGGAAATCCTCGAGGAGAGATTTCAGTGAGATGTGTCATATGCTGTGGATAAAAGACACTTGACAGATCGCGAGCCACAGACATTCCATCGGCCTCATGGAACTTATGACAGACCTAGGCGTATCACTAAATCCCCAGGTCTTTTATTTCACATTTGTTCTGTTAGAGCAAGATGAAAATCACTATCAATTGTCCATGTTTAGATGGGACTAAAGGCGACTTTGATGCACCTTTGTCTCTATCTTCTTTTCTAGGATTAAAGCCGCCAGTACAGTTGTCCCGATGATCATGTCCTCGGCTTCTACAACGATGCTACGTACGACTATGAGAAGCAATACTGCAGGGGCTACTGCGGCCCCGACATGGTGAGGGTGGAGGTGGTGGAGCTAATCTTGGCCTTAGGGTTATTGTTTCGCAATTATGAAAGGCTCGTCGCATGACACAACCAGAGCCTATGAGTGAGTAAGTAGACACACTTGAGTCTTCCACAAAAGTGTTTCCCAGGGCACTCCTGTGCTGGAGCAACTCCCGCCTCTCCCACTGATCCGCAACCATGTTTTCGACCCTCTCAATTTCAGCACCAGGGGTACAGCCAGAAGTTAAGCAGCCGAGAAACAGGTATTCCCATTTCATCTGCCTCGGCTGTCGCGAAAGGCGCATTCGGTGCGAGCTACCAAGTGATGTTGAGATTCCGAGATCTGGAAAGCTCCGGGAGGTTAAGACGCCTTGTTATCGGTGCAGGAGACAAGGCATTCGATGTGTCATCCGGCAGTCGAGTCGATCAAGCGCTCAGAAAAGCGCGGATTTGACCGCATGTCTTCAGCGCTTAATGGCCAATGATATCAAGCTGCGCATCTGGATCGACACATCTTTGCCGACACAGTGAGACGCCCCACACTCATGATTCAACCAGTACTTGGACAAGATCGGGCGTTCCAAACGACTTACCGCTGCATGGGGAAACCAGAGATTGGAATGAGAGGATACTGGCATTACACAAGCCGCAGTCTTTTGGGACAGTCGTCATCATCCATACATCGACACTCTCGGCCGCGAGAACGTAAAAGACAAGTAGTTTCGACATTGATCAGCCCACTACGGTCACACGCCAGCTCTGGACTTGGCTGTAAAAGTTCTCGTGCACGCGACCGCCTACGCTCACGGAGTAGCTCAAGTAACTTCCAGAGCCTGCTTTCAGGCCTTATCGCTTGTTCTTGATGCTTTGCAAGCGAACATCATACAGTCGCAAGCACAGCTTGGCGATGATATCCTTGCAGCGACAGCACTACTTGCTCCATTCGAGGGAACGATGAAGAGAGACGGCGTTCCTAGTCGTTTGCATGTTAGTGGACTGGCCGCGATTATGGCAGCAAAACCTGGAATACAGGCTGTAACTCCGCTGCCTAGAGACATTCTAGATTGGTATGCTGCCGACAGCTCTATTGTGGCGTGCATCCGGGCAGACCTTCGCCCTTTGATAAGATATGTCGAGCATACTTTGCCAGCGATGGGCTAGCCTGCAGCGACAGCGATCGAAGTGTAATCTTTTGGTGTATTAAGCTAACCTAATAGAGACCGGGCACTATATTACATGATGAGTGTGTTTGAAAACACGATAGCGACAGCGATAAAGCACGGCTCGAGGCTCGAGACTCTTGGCAACAAGCTCTTTATCTGTATGCCGCGGCTTGTCATGCAAGTACGGACTTTACGACTTCAACCATCGCCTCAGCATACACTGCTTCTAGATGCGCATGAACTATTGCAGTCGTTACTCGAGCTGCAAGTTCCTCAGGTGGAGAGGCGATTCATGCAAAATGTTACAGTCCAACTGTCTAACGACTTCGATGCTACACCGCCTCTTGGTCAGACCCTACACTTTGCTTCCGTCAAGGACTACGAAGCACTGACCTATTACTGGTGAAGCCGGTTGTCTCTACGCAGACTAGAGCGACACCTTCATGGGCTTCTCGCGTCTGCTTTCCGGGTAGAAAATACCAATGCGCAGACTTCATCTCTCTTCTTAAGCTGCGGACCACAGACGGACGAGGTGTGCCGGTTATTAAAGTGTCTCTTGATGTCTGCAGAGAATGCCCCTGACTTACTATTCTTCAAGCAACAACATCTGCTCGCTCATGCCATGGTCATTGTATGGGGCGTAAAGATGGACACTTATGCTCAGCAGGGCGTCGAAAGGACAGATTCTTTGACTGAGCTGATGTTGCGAAAAGTCACTCGTGCACTGAACACAAAGCCGAAATCCTTCGCTACAGATATGGACGAGGCGGCAGATATCTTCGTAGGAGGAGAGCGAAATGGTAGACTTGTAAGACTCTACGGATTGTAGTTACGTAGACTTGAGTTCTACGCACTGTTGTGGTTGGACTCTGGTAATGTAGAATGTCCTCAAACAAGTCGAATCGATCCATCGACTCTCGCAATTTCTTCTAGCTGGCTGTTTAGGAGAGCGAGCCATAGCATCTAGCCATAAAACTATATTTGCCTAAAGCAACTACTTAACATGCTAGAAACATGAAAACAACACAGCCACATCCGGATGCTTGTCTTGTCTCCCTTTCGCTATCACTTGCGTCCCATCCTAGTAACAACTCCCTTCGGGCCTGCAGGCTCATCTTCAACTCATTCCTATTTAGCCACGCCATGAAAGTATACTTCTATACTTCGATCATGCGATGAACCATCTCGTGTGCACACACACACTAATCAATCAACGCCGGAACTCACATTGATTACGGCCGTAGCCTCAGACCCGGATCCAGACGAGCTGTAGTACCAATGGTGAGCGTCTTGCCACATGCCTATTTCGAAGACTACCAGCCTCAGCAGAAGACTCGATCCTGACTTGTTCGTAATGTGGATATCTTCGGACCAAGGCCCTAATGTCGATATTTGCATGCGAGTAGCATGCTCGAATCACTGGGTGTTGAGCTCAGGCATGTGGAAGACAACCTCAATCTGATCATGCTTACTGTCGTTGGCGATTTAATCCGCAAACATGCTGGGAAAGGTCATGGCCTCAGCAATGCGAACTCTCTGATACATACGACCAAAGGTAGTGGAAAATACGGGATCCCGTCCGCTCTCCCATAGTCAAGCCACTAACCGGCGGATTAGTAGTTGGGTCCGTGACGACCAGCGAATCCCCGCTGTTGTATGTTCTTTTTCCTTTTTGCTCTTCTTCCGGAAATGTAACCGAAAATCCTGCTTGACTTTGCTATTGCAACTATAGCGGGACACGAGAAGACTCATTCATAACTGGCCTTGTCTCCGTCCCATGCCCCAGCGTTGAATACAAAGGCTTCTTC
>JABEXW010001055.1:0-42670 GCA_013266185.1 Fusarium sarcochroum | reverse complement strand
TTATTTGAGGCCAACAGCATGGTTAAGTAGTCCGCAAAGCTCGAGCCAGGCATGGGCTATCTGTTGTTTCTTGAAAGATGCCCGATGGACTCAAAAGAATTGCCATCTTGTCGCGCAACACATAAGGTGTGAGGGCCTGCTTGTGTCGCGCAACACATCTCTAAGACTTATAAAGAGCTGGTTAAAATAGGTTGTCGATACGCACATCTTGACAGCCTCTAATTTTGGCCGGGACTGTAATCCAACATACAATAACTCAAAGACCAAAGACCGTGTAGAATGTTCGATTTGTTGACCTTGCTACTGAATTCAACCTGGATTCTTTTTTTCCGGAACCGACCGATAATCAGCGATTGATTATCCCTCCTTCGCGGAGCCCCCCGATCAACGTGGGCTGCCATTCGGAAAGTTTAGAATGGAACCCAATCAGCCCCTCAGTGACATGACACCAGTTATCCCGGTGAACCCATACAGCCCCATTGATCAACATTCTCTAGACCAACAAGAGCCTTTGATCTTGACTAGCCCTTCTACAGCAGCGAATAACAGCCATATGTTGACTAAAAGACTAGGATCAACTCCAATCTCGAGCATAACTATCTGCATACGCCATTACTCTGGGATTAAGCATTTACTCATAGGGTAACCTTCCTTTTTGTACTTGCTGGCGGTAAAGACCCCTGAAAAGAGTTTAGTTCCTTTTCGTGGGCTTGAGAGGAACCTGGAGATCTTTTTAAGTTTGAAGAAATCATGCTTACCACGGAATTACTTAAAGTCGAATATTTCATTCGAATGGAATCGTAAGAGCAATCACAATCAACAGTTCGTGTAACTCGTTTTTTGTAACCCTGCGCCCACCTTGTCATAAATCCCAGCATGGCGGCAAATAGCACAATGGCCGTGACCAAGGCCATCATTGATACTGACGTTGGTAAGTCTCCCAGCAGGGTTTCAACTCGTGGGACTCTTGTTTGACAGTTCCAGGTGGCGATGATATGATTGGCTTGCTGATGGCCATGGCTGCACTTCCAGCAACCATGCAAGTGGTTGCTCTCACGACGGTCTTCGGCAATGTCAACGTCGAGAAGTCGCTACGGAATGTTGTGGCCATGTTCTATATTCTATGGCTTGAGATGGGATGGCGCAAAGACCATGGTAAAGACTTCAACTTTGGGGCTTTCGAAACATTCTGCCCTATGGTAACTCTCGGATCTGGACATGCCCTTGGACAACCAGTTGAGGTCAAGACGGACGGATTTCCTTGTAAGTGGGGTCGGCACATATCTTCCCATTGCCCCACAGGAACTTTGAAGCTAACATCTTCAAAAAAAGATGGGCTGGATGGCGTATGGAATTTCCATGAAAAGGTAGCTCTTCCCTATGGCTATTTCCTTTGCCCATACTCATATCAAATAGTTCCCCGAATTTACGCCGGATGACTCCTGGAAATCCCTTTTCGACGATAGCGTTCCTTCTCCAAAGCAGGAGCCCGAGTTCTATCAATATTTCAACACCTCCAAGACACCATCTCATAAGGACATTATCCGCATCTTACGCGAAGAGCCCGCCGACACCATCACCATCATCGCGCTTGGACCGCTCACCAACATAGCTCTGGCCGCTGCTGAAGACCCTGAAACATTTCTCCGTGCCAAAGAGGTCCTTATCATGGGCGGTGCCGTAGACGTTCCCGGAAACATATCGCCTATGGCCGAAGCAAATGCGTATAACGATGCCGTTGCTGCTGCGCGGACCTATGCGTTATCGTCTAGCGATCTCGCCTCCACGTTTCCAACAACAGACTTTAGCAAGATTCCCCTTCCGGCCTACCCAGACCGTCTGTCAAGGCAATTAAATGTGACCATTTTCCCAATGGACATCACAGGCCGTCATTGTGTGGCGTACGATAGCTTCATCGACACAGTCAAGCCACTGGCTGATAATGGCAGCCCCCTTGCAACAATGGCATATACATTCATGAAAGGCATTCATGAAACCTGCGACAAGGACTGCATTACCTTACCTGAAACCAACGAGGAGTGCATTACTTTGCATGACCCCGTGCCCATCTGGTATGCCCTCAACCGGTCAGGCTGGGAGGTTTCTGCCCCTAAGGACCTACGTGTCGAGAGCTTGGGACAGTGGACCAAAGGAGTGCACGTCGAATATGATATTAATAAGACGAAGGAGGCAAATGCGCCATTAGAGCCTGGGACAAGGCAGGGTAACCGCATCCATCAAGCTATGAAGAGCCCAGGACAGAAAGGATTTCAGGAAATAATTTTATCCCTCTTTGCCTAATAGTTTGATAGAACTACGTATATACAATGCTAGGGACCTATGTCATCTTAATACCGATAGTAAGAGGCGACCCATACTGGGCTTAAACGCTATCGGAGTTGGTGCCTTTGCGTTTTGTCCTGATATGTCAGAGTTGGTGTTCCTGCTCGGGAAAGAAGTATGTCGAAGCACGGAGCTCATATAAAGGTTAAGAAGCCAGGCAGTAAATTGAATATTGAACGCTTGAGTCTCGTTGTGCTGCCTTGAACTAGTGAAGTCTTTCGGTTATTCAGGTAATCAGATTCTGGGATACAAATGCAAGAGAGGCAGCGATGTATACATTTGAAAATCTGGACCGTTAGTCTCTTTTGAAGGCGAAAGCAGCCGAATACCGGGTGAGCGACAGAAATCCGGCCTGATATGGTCAATGAAAGCCATTTTCCTCTTAGTAATGATCGAATATGGCTATCGCATTGTGCGTGTTAACGCCTACAGACGGATAGAGATCCAACTGCTGGTATGCCTCTAGACGTTCGCAGGGTGAAGGCCCACTATTGAACGTTGATGTCAATATCAGGCTTATCAGCTCAAGGATGCAAAAATAGGGACAGGAGTCACGTCATTAAGCCCCCAACTGTTTGTTCGCGGTTTTCCACACGCAAATGACTTCATTGCAACAGCCAAGACTAAGGCCATCAACGGGAGTCGCACCGTTTGCCCCGTTTCTAAATTCTGGCATGAAGGCACGATTCAATAAGTCTTATGGATGTCAATTCGTATAGCGGTGCGGCACCCAATGATCCGGTTCAATATTCCCGCCACCAATCCTTGACTAAAATGCCTGGCCAACGACTCCAGAGTTATTTCTAGAAACCTTCCGATGACCCCGACTAGCGCGACATGGAAAAACCTCGCCAATCAAGATAAGACGGCATGGATAAAGTTTGTTCATTGACAGATTGCGGAGTAAGACATGGTTTTATTCCAGAACATGGGCTTCACGCAGGTGCGAGCATCCCAACATCTTAGTGAACAGGGCAATGCATAGCTAGATAGAGCATAAAATGTCAAACTCGTTATCTAGAAAGAAAATGGAAGGTCGGAGAACCAAACGAGCTGATTGCCAGTGTTTGATAGGAAGATGGCTGGTGACTCCGCAACCGGCTGCAATTTACCGATGCCGATCAAGGTTGCGTCACGATACGGCGACGCGAAGTCGGGCACGGACACAAGAGTCCGGTATCAAACAACAAAGTGCGTGAGCAAAATGCGGAGGCATGTAATGCGGGGGAGATAACCTAGAACATGATAGGAAATAGTAATACAACTACCGCGGATGGCTTCAACCAGCTGATGCGTCGTTACCACCTTGAGTCAAGGCGGGCCGGATACAGAATGCAAGTCACCTATCTCGAGAGGGGATGTGACCCGGGGTGCACGGTATAGAACCGATCCAGCGCGGGAGTAACTCCATGGTCCACGCTCCACATGAGGGGTATCCAATCCGCTTGGTGCTATTTGAGGCCTAAACTAGACTTTAGTTCCTTATCACCGATCACATGACCGGTAGCATAGCGGGTTGTCCGACTATCTCGACTATCAGTTCTATCATTGTGATGGATGTGAGTGGCGTTTGGCTTGTGAACAGTGTCAGCTGGCCAAATCAATGACACACGTAAAAATATATAGATTAGGTTGTCCCCTGGAACAGCCCAAACAAGATTATCGTCAATCCACCAAGAAACTACCTCAACAGCACCAGGAAGTCATTGCATCGCCAACATGTTGACAATCGGTGCCATCATCTTTGCAGTTATAGCTGTGGCTATCGCTCTTATCGCAAAGAAAACACTCAAGCCACAAGTAAAGGAGAGCCTTATCTCAAGAGCTATCCCCGCCGCCGCACCACTT
The DNA here is from genome assembly GCA_013266185.1 of Fusarium sarcochroum. Taxonomy (NCBI): domain Eukaryota; kingdom Fungi; phylum Ascomycota; class Sordariomycetes; order Hypocreales; family Nectriaceae; genus Fusarium; species Fusarium sarcochroum. Next base: position 38,479 of record JABEXW010001055.1, on the reverse strand, counting down.
ACGCAACCTCTGCCCTCAACATGGTACAAGTCTGACGAAATTTATGAACTGGAACGAAGAGCCATCTTCTCAAAGAAATGGATCTTGCTTACTCACAAGTCACGGTTCAACCAGACTGGTGCTTGGATTCGCTATGCCGAAGCCGGCTTCGATTTCTTCCTCATCCGAAACGCTGAGGGTGCTATCCGAGGTTTCCACAACATCTGCCGACACAGAGCATTCCCAGTTGTCACCAAGGACAATGGCCAGAACAGCGTCTTGTCTTGCAAGTACCACGGATGGTCTTATGGTCTGAATGGACAGCTTGCCAAGGCACCTCTTTACCAAGATCTCCCGGGATTTGACCGATCTAAGAACGGTTTATTCCCTCTTCATCTTCAGGTCGACGACAAGGGCTTTGTCTGGGTCAACATGGATGCCAAGGCCCAACCTGAAATTGCCTGGAACGAGAACACCACTACCCGAAACGGATCTTTCAACCTTGACGACTACCAGTTCGACCACGTCAAGCAGGACACTAGCAGCTTCAACTGGAAGGCTTTGGCCGACAAGTACAGCGCAAGCAGCAAAGCCGAGAACCTCAACAATGCCACCGAGCGCAATGAGAAGGGCACTTCTGTTGTTAGCGACTTTTACTTCCCCAACGCGTCCATGACTATCACGTAAGTTTAATCTGAGCTGCCAAACAAAGAACAGTAACTAACTAGACCAGACCTCACTTCTTCTTCCTCATGCGATGTGTTCCTACATCAGCCACAAAGTCCCAGCTGCAGTATGAAGTCTACAGACATAAGAGCGCAAGCGAAGATGATTTCCAGAAGATCGATGAGATTCTCCAGCGAAATGCCAGCGAGGTTGAAGCACTCTCAAGCCCGTCAGAGAAGAACCTCCGAGCGGGTGTCTTGGTTGATCAGACCCCTCTTCACTTCCAGAACCAGGTGTATCAACTAGTTGAGCACCATCGCAAGCTCGAGGGTGTCGCTGGACGGGAGATCCGACCTGCACAGCAGATTCTTGACAAGTCTGCTACACAGGCTGAGCAAGATGAGAGTCTGTTTTCTTCTTGCTCTGGTCTCTCGTGTGGGAAAATAGCCAAGGACTTGTCCTGGTAATGAAAGAAATTGTAAAAATAGATGAATAGAAAGCAAGTCAGTTTAGCATGGTTGGAGTTTCAGCTGGTATAGTGGGTGAGATATACTAGATAATATTCAAGACGCTAAAGTTCATGTTTAATAATGCACTAGCATTGAAGATCATTGAAAAGCACTCTGGTACTGAAAATGTATTGTTGCATAAGTGAAAAGCTAAGTTCGTTTACGATATCAGCTGTGTGAGATGGGCTCAACTGTAACGCATAGTCGCTGGAAACACTTCCTCTTCATCTTGGAGTCATGAAACTGTTTTGATTTATAGCTGTTCCAGCACATCGCGAGATATAACTATCTACACTTGGCTAACATCTTCTCGCAAAACGTAGCGTATTCTAATTCTGCCTTTGACTATGGCTTAAGCATTAGGGTCAAAGTATGGTCGCTCCGCCTGTGGTGTGATGCGTAGCATATGCCGGCGCGTTTGACCCTCCTTTACCTGAAAGTCTCGAAGTGCGGAACTGGAGGCGGCGAAGGTCAGTTGTTGTTCGCTAAGTAAAGGAAATAGGGTTTGCAAGGAGCTGGCAACTCCAATACTTGGTGGAATTTGTTGGACTTACTGTTGTGTAATACGATTGTCATAAACAACCACTGTGCCTGGCTTCCAGTGGATCCGGATGTGCCAATCCTGTCCATGTTCGATATGGTTGTAGAGGAAGTTCAGAGTGTTGGCTACACTTAGTTAGCTTTTTCCTGTTATCCAAGTAAATTATGACGACATACCACTTTCTTCTTCCTTCAAGCCTTGAATACGCCTTGTGTATAGTCGGTTGACGTATAGGGACTTTGACTTGGTTACCTGATCCATCAAATGTGAGCGGCTCAATCTATAAAAGTCTAACTTGTCTAAATAATTTAGCTTACAGGGTGAGTGCGAACAACTGGATGGATCGTTTCGATTGGTTCGCGAATATAACGCTCTTTGTGATCAGCTACTTTAGCCTGTTCAAATCCAGAATGCGTCGCCTCAAGGCCGTGAAGCTTTTCGCGATAGAGTGGTGATAGTGCCTCGTATGCTGCTACCGTTGATAGGTACAGTGTATCACCTCCGGACGTGGGGACATCCAGCGCCAAGAAAGTAGTTAGACCCATGCCGTTGCTTAAAACAACAAAGTCAGCCAAATTAATGCAAACAGTGACTTGGGATGAAGAGGCTTACACTTCGTATGACATATCAGTATGCCACTTGGTGCTGCTGACATTGTTCTTGATCTCATTATCTACAGCTCCAGCCCTAGTAAGTGTCAGAGGCAGCTTATCCGAGTTATTTGAAGTCGACACTTTTACTCACGTAAAATCCCGATAAACGGGCAAAAGCTCAGGATAACCCTTAACTTGACCTCCATGCTGATGAACATGCAACTTGCCAAAGTGAGCACCAAACTCCTTCTGCTTCTCAAAACCAATGTCGACAAAGTCTTGGTCGTAAAAGACGACAACGCCTCTTTCGGCTGTGAGAAGAGCGAGTTCGTCCTTTTGCTTCGAGTCCAGAGCGCTCAGCTGAAGACCGCGAACCTGGGTGCCAATGGCAGGGGTGATCTCCTCGAACACTGCGCCGGGGGCACCTATCAGGGAAGTTTTGGCAGGGTCTGCTCGCAGTCCAGGGTCTTCATGCTTGAACTCTTCCAGGGGAGGCTGTAAACCCGGCTGAGAGTGAGGGAGATAGTGGGAATATTTGTACTAGCACGGTTATATGTATTAACATAGTGCGCTCATGTCACACTTATCATTTTGGTACACGAACCTGTTGTTCCTTATAGTTGATCGAAGTGTCATACTTTACTTGAGTAATTGGCTCATCACCAGTGGTGGTTGTGGTGGTTGTTTCTGTGGCCATGTCTGCTGAGTATGTTATCTGATGCTATCTCAATATCGCAATGGTCAGTCCAAGATTATTGCCTACTTCGCCTAGCTTTTATAAATCTCATGTTTCCGGATAACTCTTCCATGCTTGGTAATATTGAGCGGGGATATAGCGATGATCCTAAGCAGACGATACACCCAACCCCACGAGCTTATTGCGACATCATCTATGCAACTGATGCGACACCTACTAATATGACCCTAATTCCCCGATCTTATCAGCTATCCCCGGTCCTTCGCAATGTATTTCCGAGATGACGAGCGCATCATAATAGGTCTGATTCGCCTGCTCTCCAGGGTTATCGCGTCGGATGCATGCTTCCTTGAACATTACTAGATGTTTCGTGATACCTGCAGATGATGGCGATGCCGCAATGGAACAGCATGGTGCAACAAGGCGTATCGTGAATATATACAAAGACTACCAAGAGTTTCCGCATTCAGCCGGGTACTCGATATTGCTTATTCAAAATTGTTGGCTTTATTCGTTACTAATGGCTACCAAAGATACGGCACAAATTGCCGTTGGGCATACGACTTCATCAACCGACGACGATGTCGCCGTTCCGTTACCGATCGAAACGACCGAACTGACACCTCGAAAGCGACCTATTTGGCGAAAGATAGCTGGTTTCTTTTGGGATTCGGTGGATGGCGATCCTCGAGATAGAAGATATATCCAGAAACTTGACACCTATCTCTTGTAAGTGCATTTGCAAAAGCGATCAACATCAATAACTCACAAGATCATCCAGTTCGTACATTTGCCTAGGATACTTTATCAAGTATCTGGACCAGACAAACATCAGTACGTATCAGAGTCATCCAGGTCACTTTGTGGCGCTAACCTTTTCCAAGGCAATGCATTCGTTAGCGGAATGAAAGAGGACGTGAGTTTAGTTTGATAACCCGAAATATGTATCGAGAAGGTGGTAGTTAATATGCTTACGAAATTAGTTGAAACTCTTTGGAAACGAGCGAAATTTACTCAACAGTTATTTCAATATTGGCTACCTGATTGGAACAGTCCCGACACAAATGATCCAGCTCAAGTATATTCGACCATCCATTTGGATCCCGACATGCGAAGTATTATGGTCAGTGTTGGTTATGGCTATGGCCGCCGCCAAGAATGTCGAAACAGTATGTGATCACTATATGTGCCAAGTGCCAGACAGTAGGGGAATAGTTTCAACTGACTATAACGGTAGCTGTACGGACTTCGCTTTTTCACGGGACTCCTTGAAGCATGTGCATTCCCAGGCTATGCAGCCCTCCTTGGAGGTTGGTATGGACCTCGGGAGTTGACCAAGAGAATGGCCATATTCGAGCAAACCAGTGGTATCGCCTCAATGTTCAGCGGCTATTTGCAAGCTGCCTTATATAAAGGACTCGGAGGACGTCATGGCTTAGCCGGTTGGCAATGGCTCTTTATCTTTGACGGAATTATCTCGATCCCTATCGCGGTCTGGGGCTTCTTTGCTATTCCTGACCTGCCACATACAACTCGAGCGTTCTACTGGAAGAAAGATGTGCGTTCTTCTCAAACTTTCCAAGTATCACAAGAAGTCATTTTGAACAAATGCTAATACATATCAACAGGATCGGGAATACGGAATTCAAAGGGCGGAGAACAACGGGCGTGCCGCGCCTCAACCACTGACACTTCGAGCCTTGAAAGGCGTGTTCTTGAATTGGAGACTTTGGGTTTTCATTCTACCTTATCTGTAAGTCAACATAGAGTATAATTGTATAACTATTTAATAATGCCATCGTGCTGACACTCTGTAGAATGGTTGCTCAATCAGGAAGTGGAACAAATTACTTTAACCTGTACCTTAAGGACAAGGGCTATAGTGTGGTGCAGACAAACGTTCTACCTACCGCCGGTAACGCCATCAGTGTCGTGGCAGCTTTCTTGGCGGGTGGCATTGTTGATGCCACTCAGGCGCGCCTGACCACGTCTGTCATTATCCAGATTGCTGTTATGGTGTCAAATATCTTGCTCGCAGTCTGGTATATACCCGACAATGCGAGACTATTTGCGTACTTTTTGTCGTATGTCGGAAGTGCAGCGCAGCCTATTATCATTGTAAGAAGCAGAACTCAACGAAAACCTGACCGCATCATTGCTAACGTATGGATGATCAGTCGTGGGGTCATCATCTCAACGCTGCCGACCCTAATTTGCGTCAACTTCTAGTCGCGACCGGAAATATTTTTACGTATAGTTTCTCGACATGGTTACCATGTGAGTCAGCTTCGGACACTTAATCTTGCTATGGATAACATACTAACATGGGATGGCAGTGGTTCTTTTCCCTACCTACGATGCTCCTCATTATAAATACGGTTACCAGGTTCTCATCCTGTTCGGAGGACTCGCAATGTTCGGCACTTACCTACTCAAATTTCTCCACGGGCGGTTTGCATAGGTTGGTGTTGGTGGCTTTAGAAAAAGACACGAAATTGCGCGGGAAGGGCGTGATCAGTAAAGTATGAATAATTATAGTAGTAAATATAACCTAGAAACTCACCTTACATCCTGTGAAAAGCGCTTGAGAGACATAACTTGGGTTATTCTCAGCCAGTTAAACCAACTACCTATAAAGCCATGATGTGTTCAAAGAGGTAGGTAAAGATTTTAAGTGTACCTATTAGGTGTGAAGTGGCGATGTATGTAAATAATATATAGGCTGTAAAATATATAGTAATTTAAATACAACATCTATTGCATACTCTTTCCAATCCAGGGCTAACCTTTTTCTTCGGGGTCTAAGGCTGCTCTTACGCCCTCGACTATACTGATAAACCTTGCAATAGGTTAACAAAGGGGCTTTACTCATTCCAATTCGACATCTCAGCCATTCTCGGAGGTTCGTCTGTCCCATACTGCTCCTTGCGGAAACTCCCATTCTCAACTGATAGGTCAAAAGTGATCGTGCGATCTGATATTGAGAGGAACATCTGTGACTGGCGTCTGAGTGGCCTGGTATGCTCGAGCGGGTAACCAAGTTCTACTACTAATCAATAGGTCAGCGCGCTGATATAATAAGAAGACCAAGTCTTATCAGACGGGTTGGATGAGCGAAGTGCTTACGTGAAGCTTTGCATTGCCGTCGATGGTACCAGTTGCAGAGGACGTAAGCGGTCGGAGGGATCGCAACGATCAAGGCCACAATCGCGACAATTACTTCAACATTCATGACATATGTGATGGTTGAGTCCTTTCAGGTCTGAGGCAAATAGTGAGATGTGACTGTGTGGTTCAGCGTCTGTACGCAAGGTATGTGTTGCCAGCGTATTGTCAATCAACTTGCAGCAGTAAGGAAATCACGTATAAGCATAGCAAGGAAAAAGAGGCTCTTAAATAACTTAACACCACCAAGTCTCGGGGGAAAGCACAGATCGTGTTTGTTTTCTGTCATGTCCAACAGTACGCAAGCCTCAAAATGAAGTGCAGTTCAGATTTCGGCATCAGCCATTGACATGGCTAGCCCGTGTACGTACCATACCACGACTGTAGGGCTGTGGGGTCTTCAGATTTCGGCTTCGGCCAATGATACTACTAGAGACAACAAGCGAATCCCAACACTGCTATTCAGATTCAGGTCGTGACGAATCACAAAGTCCTGATGGTTAAGGGAGCCAGTCAGGGCCAGTATAGTGGATCATACGGCCAAATTGTGGCCACCCCGGTCTCACCCTGGCCCCTTGATCAATCTCAGCATCCAACAGACACGCCCGGTCTTACTCATGAAAGACAGCCTGATAAGCCACTTCAGATTTCGGCTCAGACGAATCATATCAGAGTTCTCAGAGCCTCATCAAGTACAAATAAACGACGATCCCCCAGTACCTTAGCCATCTCAGTCTCGTTAGTTTCATCTCTACAGACGACTATAATCCTGCTCCTTGACTCTTACTGCTTCATTGTCTTTTTCAGTTTCACGTCCTTTCATTATGGACCCCGAATATTTTCAGCTCAATCAGAATACATCACTGATGGGCCCTACTACGGAGGCCAGCCATCTTTCACCGACCGAGGAACAGTGGCTTCAGTACAAGGATACTATTCAATATCAATTCCTTATGTGTAACATGCCACTAGGAGTACTCGTCAATTACCTGTCGTTTCTAGGCCTTTACATAACGTAGGAGCCGCCACGATTACCTTCTCAGTCGTCCGCTGACAAAGTCTCAGAAAAGCACAGCTGGAGTACAAACTAAAGAAATGGGGGTTCTCAAAAAACTTGAACAAGTCCACATGGCAGTACATCGACCGCAAGATCACGAAACGTAAGCGCGAGGGCAAGGATACAGATGTAATCCATTCAGGAAAACGACTCGGACCGTCAACCATCAACAAGGCCATCAATCGCCACCGCGAGACCGCCATCTTCGCCCAGGCTGCTCAAGGTACAGAACCTTTCGCTCTGAGAATCTCCCCGATGATATCAGGCTAACAAAAACTAACTAGTTCGCTCCCCTCCAGCATCACCAACTAATCCTTACTTGACCGTGTGTGCCCCACCACATATTCGGATGGAGTTTGATGAGTGGCCAGCTTCACTACCCTGGATGCAGTTCCGGGGCACATTTCTAGCACGTGAGTCAAGTGTCAGCTGCTATATCGAAGATCGCTAACATTGGTTCCTACAGTGGCTCGCAACTTTCTGGGTCCCGAAAGCTTCCATGATCCTTTCGATGTTATACCTCGAACAACGCAAACCAAACTTGTCAGACTGGCCATAGGACACCCGATCACGCAGGTTCAGGAAAGCGATGCGCTTACACATGTCTCTGATTTGGCCTCACATATTGGCAAGATCATGCCTGAGTGGTATGGAGGAGAACATCTGCAAACTGCTCAAACCCTCCTGCACTGCCCGGGAAAAGACGTCATTCCACATGGTCTAAAGTTCATCATCTACCAAGTCTCCAACGGATTTCTAGAAAACCTGAGAGACATTGACGCATGGGCAGATTTTTGTGATCTTTTAATAGGACTCGGTATCCTAGATCTCCAGATTGATCTAAAGCGACTTCATGAAGATGACATCGTCATTCGAGCATTTATGGAAAATCTTTTTCAACATTCGATCTCCTGGGTAACATTACCTAGTTATCGTTCGAGTCGTTTGGGACGAAATTTGGATCTTATAAGATGGCTACTCAGCTCTGGTCTAGACCCCAACAATGCTCTTTACGTGGGCTGGCCACGAGGGGAGAGAATGCAGCGACCCATCGAAATGGCGATCTCATCAGGTCATGTAGAGCTAGTAGGCCTTCTTCTCAATTTCGACGCGGATATTAACGACAAAAGTTTCCCCAAAACCTCGACCATGGAGCTAGCATTGCAGTCGACCCACGCTAATGCCATCAAGTATCGCATCATCGAGCTACTAGTCCGGCATGGTAACAATCAACCTGGACGAGAGACTTCGCGTGTCAATCAAATTACGAGATCTGTACTCTACAATAGACATTTTGAAACTAGTTGTTGACCCGACAAAAGCATTGAAAGTCAATCATGACCTTGGTCCACTCTTTGAGGAAACTGCATTGAGTGCAGCTATTGCGGCTGGCAGCGACGCTACAGATGTGGTCTTCAATCATCTCGCCTTCCTAGACGCTTCTCAGTTCGAGGCCCCCTTTATCACAGCAGATACCTTTATTGCTGCCGCCGCGAAAGGAGACGATGCAGCTATTCTTCGCCTACATGAGATCTGTCCAACTACTGGCGGTACTCGCAACCAGCGCGGTATCAAACCAGTGCAAGTGGCCGTGTCATCGGGTCATCTATCGACATGCGAGCTACTCCTACGCCTTTACGATGGGTACTCTCCCGCTCTCCTCTTTCTTGCCGCCTACGAAGGCCACAAAAACATTTTACAGTTCCTTCTGCAAAAGGGAGCAGACGCGAATGCAATTATCGATGCGGATGACTGTCCGGAGTGTACGAGGGTCTACAGTTCTTTTACAGAAGCTTTCAGCAGTCTTTCATCCCCTAGCGCATTCGCGATGTTGCTCTACATAGTTAGAGTCCACGAATATGTTAGGTGGGATTGTGATCCCTACGGCCTTGGAACCTTGATTGAGAATGGTGCTCGGTTGACTGGAGGCGAGGTATGGCTGTTCGCAGCATATGAATCTCCCAAAACACTCCTCGCCGCGCTGAATGCTGGCGGTAGCCCAAATGAGCGGGACACTTCAGGGAAGAGTGCACTACAGCATGCTATGGATAGTGGTGCGGTTTCCGGGAATCAAATTACTCGTCCAGATCCAGAGCATGTCCAGAGGCGATTTCAGGTCGTCAAAACACTGTTGCAGCATGGAGCGGAACTTATCGGAGGAGAACTTGTCTCAGCCATCCGCTATCGGGACCTGGACCTGGTGTCGCTTATTTCAACCTACCATTCGGACTTGAAAGATACGGACAATTATGGGATATCTGCTCTTGAAGCATCCATCGCGATTTTAGACGATGACATCCTTCGCCAAGTGGTTGAAGCATATGACGGTCATTACGATCCAGGTTCATTATGCGCCGCAGCTGAAGCCAGGAATTTGTCACTTATCGACCTTCTTCTCACCAATCGTCCTGTACAATCAGACTATCATGTTTTAGAAGGCACAGCTATTGGGCTGGTTGCCATGTCCGGAGACCTCATTCATCTGCAAAAGCTCCTCCAATATCTCCCGGATGCTAGCGAGCCCAATTCTGCATTGGTTTCAGTCTTTCTGGATGAATACGAAAACACTCCCGGCCGAGTACCGTTGCCTAACGGTAAACTCTTTTGGCGCCAACCGGGTTACGCACACCAATGCGTTTATGGAAGTCCTCTGGCAATTGCTTCCATCGCCCAAGACACTTCCGGTTTCGAAGAGCTCTTGAGCAAAGGTTATCAAGCTGATATACTCACCTGGACCAATATCGCCCATAAGCAAAGTTTTCCACATTTAGAGTTATTGGCTAAGTACCAACAACGACTTGATGCATTCCTTCCAACACCTCCTGGCTTTCCAACTCCTCTATCGATCGCTATGGAGGAGTAGAACAAAGAACTAGTAGATTGTATGTTACGCGCTGGAGCAGACATCAACGAATGCGGACTTTATCGCTCCCTGCTGCAGCTTTCAGTGGAGTTGAGTAACCTAGAGCTTATAAGTTATTTCCTTGATAGGGAAGCGAATGTCAACGCCCCACCAGCAGCCTACAGAGGTGCCACAGCTCTCCAGCTTGCTGCCATAAATGGACACCTTGGCATAGCACGTTGTCTAATAGATCGTGGAGCCCGAATCAATGCTCGAGGTGCAAAGCACCATGGAAGGACGGCGCTAGAAGGTGCAGCAGAGCATGGGAGGCTCGATATGATGGAATTTTTGATCCATCACGGGGCTCTAATCACAGGGAACGGCCGTGGCCAATTCATTAGAGCTGTACAGTTTGCAACAAAAGAAGGGTTCTATACTGCAGCCAGCCTTATGAAACGTCGTGGTGGCTGGACGAAGGAAGATGAGGGTAAATTTAAAGAAGGGTGGCGCTTTTCCTATCCCAACGAATCCTGCTGCGATGAGCTACACGATCTCGATACCGAGTGCATTCACGACTCTTTCGATAGCGAGAAGGAAACCCTTTGTGTCATATTTATGGCGCACGACGACGACCGTGAATTCCCAGAGGAAAACATCAATCGTGAAGAGTGTTACGGGCGTTACGGGTATGTACATTGTTCCGACAGCGACTGTGTCTTTTCCGATGAGTCAGAGTCGGAGCCGGAGTCAGAGTTGGAGTTTGGAGAAGAAGGATATGAGAACGAAAAGGGATATTTTGATAATTCATAGATAGTCGTGGAAACTACGCGCTGAAGAGATTACGGTGTCGACTTTTGACTGTAAGATTATGTACCCTAGACGTTAACTTTCGGATTGAGATATTCGCGAATCTCTCTACAAATCGAGTCAAGAAATTTATTCTTGAAGTGAGCTGACGATATTGCGCAGAATCTCAAATCATGCAGCATCTAAATGATGTACACCGAGATAGCGTGGCTTCTCAATCTGCTATCTTCAAAAGTGAAAGCTGTTGTCGGCTTGGAGGTCACGGCTCTTGTCACCCAAAACGCCACCTGTCTGTTCACGCTTATTCTTGGAATCTCATCAGATAAAAATAATAAGACGATCTAACGACGGAATGTACCTTGCATAAGATTGATCCACCACCCTGTGAGTTCATCCTCAGATCATTGTTGATCTTTTGTTATTCACGATAAACTCAGAATGGCACTATCTACCCTGTAAGCCTCCAGACTGAGACCTGCGGGAATGGAACGTCACTACACGGGTGGTTCCACCCGTGCTTCAGATTAGCTCCGGGCTTTACCTTGTGTGGGTGAAACCAGCCCCATCGGGGTCCACGGTGACGTCTAGAACTTTTCCACCTGTCGATTCATTTTCTAGAGTTTGATTGCCTGTCACCGCCTGGCTCGGTAGTTAATGCTGACCTGTCTCTGTGCATTGCGCAGTGTCCCTTGTGAAATGAGTTCAAGTCGCACGATTTGTGTATTATGCATAACTAGACACATGTCAATCGAAGCCACGGTAAGCTGAAGTGACACCGCTTATTTGCATCATGGCGTCATTCCCCTGTCTTAGTGTCTCAACAACCGGCTGCTCCCGTAAAGTCAATCAAGCCGTGGAACAATTCTACAATGACTTAACTTCTCTGCTTTGCCAAGCGACGTGATGTCAGGAATGCCGTACATACCAGTACATAATTTTCCGATTTCTCTAGATACTCCCGATGCAGAATCACATACCAAGTTCGAGATTACAGCACGTGTGGGGCGGCAGTAAGAGGTAAGGCGGTCGCTGATCTTTCTTGGCTAGCCCTGTCGTCTAATAATAACTCACCTATATCTCGTGAATACGAGCTAAGCATAATCATTAAGAAATGAACCATGCCATAACTATGCCATGCACGGGCGGTCGGACGGCCTGTCGGATGTTTCGGCATGCAGCATTAGGCTAGAAAGCCGGTATAGCACCTTGTCTTTGCTGATCCTCTAACCCCGCAAAATATCACGAGGTCGAGTTTCTCCGATGGACACGGATGGATCCTGCTCGTATAGGTCATCTTATGGCGTAGCTAGCGCAGAGTAGTTCGTATTCTATTCAACTCATCTCAGATCTGTATATGCAAATCTGACCTACTTAAGAGGCAGCTTCCAGCCAACAATTCTCGATTTTAGATCATCTCACTATCACTCTCATCTTCAACAATCTAATACACAACAATTCTTAATACCCAACCAAACCCTCAACATGAAGTTCTCCGCTCTCACCGCTCTTACTGCCGTCTTCGGCACTGCTGCTGCCGCCAACCAGGCCATTGTCATCAACGACTGCACCACCGCCATCTACGTCCAGTCCTACCCCTACGCCGGTGGTGCTCCCGGCCCCTTGACCACTGTCAAGCCCGGACAGCGATTCTCTGAGAACCTCCGCGCTGGTGGCTCTACTGTCAAGATCGCCACCACCAAGACCCTGACCAAGCCTCTGTTCTTCGGTTACTCTTCCGAGACTACCCCCAACAACGTTTACTACGAGCTCAGCACGTAAGTATTAACCTTGACACCTTGGCCGCTTCTTGGTATCCGATACTAATTCCTACCAGTGAGTACGGCAACCCCTTCGCTGGCAAGCACAACATCCTCAGCCCCGGTGAGGGTTGCGAGAAGTTCGACTGCAAGGCCAACGACGCCAAGTGCTACAGCACTCCCAGCCACAAGATCGTCTACGGTTGCCCCAGCCCCGCCAACCTGTACGCCAAGGTCTGCGCCAAGTAAATCCGTCCTTAGCAAGCGATGGAACCGCTACTTCGGTAGCATTAATCATTCTGCCCATACACCTGGCGGCCCGGGATCAGCTCACCGGGTATTAATGAATTGTTCATATTAGAAGATTTGGGAGTCATTAGTGCAGATGACTTCATGTACATTGCAATATATACATATACTATGATTCTATCACATTTAGTTTCTCTATCGCACCGTGAAAATGCAGCTGATAAGACAGCCTCAGCTGAGAGTATGATGACGTCTACAAGGTCCACTGACCCTTTTCGCAGGAATTCAGCGTGGTTACTATTGTGTTGATTTGTAAAAGCTGTGTTTTTCACGGAAGGCCATGCTGCCATGTGTGGTGTGAGCTTTGCATTAAAGCAAGCTTATTGCTTGCGTGATAAGGTTGCTGGCTGCCTGGAAACGCGGCTTTATTTTGCTTCAAGGTCAAGAGAGAGAAAACTGTGTTTTAAGATATCAGGTATGATACCTTGTTGAGTAAAAGAATAATCATAACTATGTCTTTCAGATGTGTAGCCTTGATCTATCTCTTCGAGATGTTGAATAGGGCTCCTGCATATCTATATATCTATGTATATATAAAGTCCACTAAACACATTTGTGCTCGCTTCCTGCAGTAATCCCTGCTATATGAGGCTGGCCATTCGATCGACAAAGTATGCATGCGTTACTCGCAGAGCAGATCGCTACCCAGTGTAGTGTAGTACCTGTCGTTATTGGCTCATACCATCGCCAGGGCCGTGTTAAGTTCGGGCTCTTGCAATAGGCGCAGCAGCCTTAAAAGTCAGTCGGGAAGAAATATGATTCGGAAGCTTGGACGAAGTAATGATGTGAGCAACGAGATACAGTACTTCAACTGAAAGAATTGCGTTGATCATAAAAGGTATGATCAGAGAGGCATGGCACTTTTGAATGGCACGACAAAGGGGTAACAACACTGTGGTGCCGTGTTTTTCAACCACAACATCTTGTGCCTCAAGATATGCGAGTCGTCCTATCAAGTAATAAGTCAACCCGAGCGAAAGCATTATGATAGTTGCGTGATCGCGAAGCAAGGCTTGATAGACCATTTAGCTTGAACTTGAAACCCTTTGAGTCCATTAGTAAAACTACGCAGTTCCCGGAATTACTTGCCGAAGAAGTAAAGGTGGGCCCAAAACCCTACACGTAAGCGGCTTTCGGGGAGTTAACAGAACACGTCGCTCACGATTGGCAGCATTGATATGGTGCCACGACGTGATTCTCGGTGAATATCAACATGCCGAAGCCTTGTGGCAAACTCCCATTGTCGCAAGCCATATATAGACTTGTATAAGAATAAACCTGCACTATGCCCTTCTCTCGAGTAACGTTCAATATCGGTCTGCACCATCAAAACTTGCAACAGCACGCTTGGCACCATGGTCTCAACTCCCTCTGAGCACAACAAGGCGTTATACGTCGATCAGGAAAGCCATTTCTCCGTCCAAGATAATGTTTCCTCTTTAGAGACCAACGGGCAAGAGCTTCTCATTGAGAACAAATATTCTGGAATTAATGCTGCCGACATCAGGCACGCAACGGATTTGGGAATTCGGCCAAATGTTATTGGATACGATTTCTGTGGTCGTGTTCTTAGCTCACCTCCAGGTTCAAAATTAGAGCCGAACGACGTGGTGGCTGGTTATACGCCTACTGGCCTTGGTCGACAGAGTAAATATGGCACCCACCAGAGCCACCTTGTTTGTCCCGAGGATATGGCTTATAAGGTTCCCGAAAATCTACCAGAAACCCATGCCGGGAGTTTGACCGTGGTCGCTATGACTGCGGCCGATGTGATTTTTAACCTCTTCGGTTTTCCCTTGCCTAGTTCGCCAGGAAACCATCAACGCCCGATCCTCATTTGGGGTGCCTCGAGTAGTGTGGGAATCTGCGCTGTGCAGTTCGCCAAGGCCAGTGGCTGCCAGAATATTTTTGTTACTGCGTCTCCCGGTCGTCACGAGCTACTTGGGAGCCTTGGGGCAACACACACCTTCGACTATGCTTCACCAACTGTGGTCAAAGACATCATCGCTGCTGTCGAAGCTCTTGGGCACGGCTCCATTGGTCACGCCCTCGATTCAGTCGGCGTCCAATCTCCTTCTTCCTCAGCCCTGTTGGAACAATGCGTCAGCGATCCCTCCGCAGTCCTGGCAGCTACCATCCCGTACCCGAAGTTTAAGATGCCTGTTGCAACGACGAAAGACGACTGGGAGATTCATCCACTTGGTGCTCCAGGGCCAGTTCGTATTCCAGCTCGTCCCGAGGATCATTGGAATGCTTGGAAGGCCTTGGAATGGGCAATTGACTCATACGGCAAGGGTTTCAAACTCCCTGTAGTACGTGTTTTTGATGGAACGGCAGAGGAAGCATTGGAAGAGGTGGTTGCGGTTGAGACAATGAAAAGAGGATCCGGGAAAGTAGTTATCCACCACCCTATGACATAAGGATTAAAGAAGAACCATTGCAATACTATAGAGCGAAAAACACCTGGTGTGGGCCAAGAACAATACCCTGCTTTGACAGGATATTGGCAGTCCCGAAATTCACTATCACGGATGCCTATACCTCAGTGACAGATTTTCGTACGTTCGGCGGCGCACTGTTATCGCTCAATTTCCAATTCGCGTGGGCTGTGAGTTCATACTGTTTCTACCACCGTACTGGCACAACGGAAAAAAGACAGTAACTCTGACCAGAACAATGCTATTAGCTGCTCATTTATGAGCCTTCACGACAAATACAAGGAGGGACACGTGGAATATCGAAACATTTACGGCAACCTCATTCAAAACCTAACTACTAGCAAATACATGATCTATTATATCAGCGCCTCATCTTCGAATGTTTAGCGTCATATGCCTCTCCCCTTCCTGGCGCTCAATTGTAACATCGAGGGATGCCAGAAAGTACGGGAACCCTGTTTTCTTGATCTGACCGATCCACTGCAACAGCGAGACCTCCTTCAGATCGTTTACCTCTAGACCAGCCAAATCTCTTTCTGTCACCGTGAAAGTGCACTTTAGATCCACTGTAGCCTCCGCTTCTGCCACCATCTTGGCCACATCCTTGGCCCATAGTAGGTCCATCCTGCCGGTCCAGCCCCGGAGGTCTGGTTTACAGCCAATCTGGCGACTCCTCTCTGTCAAGTCTTGAAGCAACTCACGCGGCGCTTCTCTTGGCTCTGCCGCTGGCCAAAGACGTACCACCGTCGACGATACATCGAGATCAGCAGCCGCACGCGAAAGAATCTGCTCCGAGACCCAGCGCGTTGCCGTGTAGCCGGGCATGTGCTTGCTGAGCTTGTCAAGAGACTCTTGGTCGATACCTGCTGCAGCACCCGTCGAGATGTAGCGAATAGGAATGCGGCGAGGCGAGGCCAAGCCTACGAGGGTCTTGGTGGCAAGCACATTGACCGGTCGCAACACATGGTAGCTGTCCCAGAAGGAGCGAGCTACCCCAATATGGATGATGACGTCGACAGAGGTAGCTAGGTCTTTCATAGTTGGCTTGTCAAGACCAAGAGTGGGATGAGAGAGATCACCGGGGTGGATGACGAGCTTAGGAGACGATGCAATAGATTGCAGCTTGTTGACATCTCGGACGGCAACGCAGTGAATGGTCTGGATGGTAGGCGAAGCAATCAGCTCTGGTAGTAAGAATCCACCCAAGAAACCAGAGGCACCAGTTATCAACACAGTCTGAGGACTCTCTGGCGTCTTGGAAGTTGACAGCCGTTGGAGCTCCAGGATCGACGCAGGTTTTGTCTCTTTATGCCAATCGATCTGCTGCACGCAGGAGGCTTCGTCAACCTTGTGGGCCATGGCAGCGAGGGTGTTATTGTCTAGTAGATCCAGCAGAGGTATGTTGACGTCGAAAAGGTGACGAATGCGAGCCTGGAGGCGGACAGCCAGGAGAGAATTGCCCCCAGCTTCGAAAAAGCTCGTGTTCGGCGTGATAGCTATACCTAAACGATCCACAATGGTCTTGCCGAGGACATCCTTCCAGAGGTTTCGCAAGAGATGAACTGTTGTGATGCCACCTTGTTCCTCCTCTTGGTCATCGACCTTCTGAATGTCTGGCAAAGGCATGGCCTGTACAGCCTTTCGATCGACCTTACTGTGGAGAGTTAAAGGCAGCGAGGAGAGTGGAATGGCCGACACGGGTATCATGTACTGTGGAACAGGAAGGTTGTTCAGCAGCTGGTGAAGAAACGATGGCTTTTCGTCATCAGTGACGGAACTGTCCTGCTTGAACACCACGTGGGCAACCAAAAGGTCGCTCTCGCGTAGTGTCACCACAGCTTGCTTCAGGACTCCTGCCGAGGCTTCCACAATATTATTCTCGATGTCGCTGAGCTCAATACGCAAACCCCGAATCTTGACCTGAGTGTCCCCAGCCACACGATGGTGGAACACCATGGCTCCGTCAGGCTGCATATGACCAATGTCACCAGTGAGATACAGTCGATCCCAGCCACGCTGCTTGTCATGCTCAGTAGCAAATGGGTTCTGCACAAATTGCCGGGCTGTCAGCTCTGGATTCTTCCAGTAGCCGAGCGAGACACCAGCACCGCCGAGACACACTTGGCCGGGCATTCCAGCGGGCATGGGATGCATATTGTCGTCAACCACGTATGTGTAGTAGTTTGGTAGTGAGTAGCCACAAGGAATCCGATCCATTTCCTCCAGAGTCTTCAAGTCTTGGTCGGTCTTGTAGTAAATCTCCATTTTGGTGGAGGAAATGGAAATTTCGGTCGGTCCGTATGAGTTGAAAAGCCGCAGCTGGGGAAGATCAAGGCTGGCAAAGGCCCGGACGATGCTCGTTGTCATCGGTTCACCACCGCCAAAAGCTCGTCGCCAGGACGTGGCCTTTTGCAGATCATGGCTGCCAAACTCCATCCAGAGGGCGTATTCTGAGGGTGTGGCCTTGGTGTAGGTGATCTTCTCCTTGTGCATGATCTGCGTGATCTCGATGGCGTTGCCGCGTTTGTGCCAAGGTACGATGTAGACCATTCCACCGTTGACAAGACCCGTGTACATTTGATCAGAAGAGTGGTTGAATGTGAATGCACTCTGCTGTAGCACAATCTCGTCCTTGAGCTGCCAGGTCTTGGTGTAACCTTCGATCTCGTTGCGCAGACCAGCATGCGTCACCACTATGCCTTTGGGATTCCCGGTTGAGCCACTTGTATACAGAATAGCAGCGGGATCGTTCGCCTTTGCCAAAATGGCAATGGGGGTAGAGGAAGGGTGTTTGGAAACCGTGGCCACATTGACAACAGGAATCTTATCATCTTGGACCACCTGATCGACCGTGTCGACGGTTTGCGCATCTACAAGAACAGCTGCAGGTTCACAGTTCTGCACCACGCTTGCCAGTCGAGGCAAAGGATTCCGCAAGTCAAGAGGAACGTAGACAGCACCAATTCGCATGATGGCCAGCATGGAGCAGGGCCAATCAGCTGTGGCCTGTTCATAAACAGGAACTGATTGACCAGGACGGACACCAGCTATCAGAAGTGCCTCAGAGATGGCCTCGATGCGGTCTGTCATGTCTCTGTACGTGACTTGGCACGTGTCGTCTTTCAGGGCTGGCCTGTTGGCGTGTTTCTTAGCCATCTCGTCGATGCGGTGCGGCAAGGTCTCTGGCCAGTCAGAGAGAAGATCTTCTCCCCGTCCGATAGCGACGGCTTTGGACAGTTGCTCCTCGCTAAAGAAAGGACGGACGGTGTTGGTGTTTGGCTCTGCTGTAAGAACATCTAGAAAGTGGACATAGGTGTCTGCTAAGAGCTGGGTAGCATCCGCATCGTAGAGACTCTTCTGTGCGCGAAACATGAATACGGCATCGCCATCAGCAGCTCCATCGGTGATATCAACGGTCAAGTCGTAGGCTGTCTTGCCCGTGTGTACGTCTTCG
Source organism: Fusarium sarcochroum (assembly GCA_013266185.1). NCBI lineage: Eukaryota > Fungi > Ascomycota > Sordariomycetes > Hypocreales > Nectriaceae > Fusarium > Fusarium sarcochroum. The sequence continues at coordinate 19,665 of JABEXW010001055.1, read as the reverse complement.
CTCATCTGCCACTGCAGGCCACTCTGCTTCCAGGCTTGGGTCTCCTGTAGGCCTTGACGGTAGTCGATAAAAACCTGGAAGAATGGACTGTGTGTAGCAGTTCGCGCCACACCAAGCTCAGAAAGAAGGACATCAAAGGGAATGCGAGAATGTGCCAGAGCTTGATGAGAGATATCGCGGGCCTCCGACACAGCCGAGCCAAACGAGTCACTTGTCCGCTTGAAGCGAAGAGCCAGCAGATTCAAAAAGAAACCGACACTCCGCAGAATTCTAGGGTCATCCCCGCCACGAGCACCGTCCGCAACACCGAGAACAACCTCATCTGCATCTGTTAGAGCAAAAAGCATGGCTTTGAAGGCAGCCAGATAGACGTGGAAAGGGCTGGCTCGTTGTAACTTGGCTACTGCGCGAATACGAGTGGCCAACTCAGACTGACGCCCACGGCATTCGGAAAGTCGTACCATCACCTGGTGCGTGTCGAAATGAAACATGAGCACTCTGGTAGATACTTTGGCGTTGGGTAACAGAGGTAAAACCGGGGGTGGATTGTTGGCAGGGAACTGCCGTTGCCAGAATGAGAGGTCATCAGTGAAGTCGCCTCTGGTCACCGCCTCATGCTGGGCCACGGTGTAATCGGGATATTGTAGAGGAGCAGCGCCGAGGGAGCGGCCATCGTAAGCGGTCTCGAGATCAGAGAGAAAGACTTGTAGGCTCATGCCGTCGAAGACGATGTGGTGATGATAGACAAGGAAGTAGTTTCGTTCGGGATCGGACGTGGTCAAAAGAAGGAGTTTCAGAAGCTCGCCACTTTCGAGGTCGAGATCAGTCTGGCGAAGAGCGTCATATTCGGCCGTGACAACAGTAATCTCGGCTGTCGAATCATCGAAAGCAGCATCGAGCTGCTTAATTTGTAGTCGGATCGGTGAACTAGGCAGCACCTTCTGGTAAGCCTGGGCTTCATCGAATTCATCCGCCACAAAACAAGTGCGTAGAGCCTCATGTCGCGAAGCCACGAGACGTACTGCCCGTGACAAAGCCGGTACGCTCAGGGGACCGACGATACGGTAGTAGTAGGCCACGTTGTGCGTACGCTGGTTGGTCAGTAGCTTCTGTAAAAACCAGAAGCGAGACTGACCAAACGACAGCGGGACTGATTTGATGAAGCGACGAGGTTTGGGGGCGGATGAAAGCGAGCGTGGAGGTGTACTGACCTGGAAGCTGGTGGTCTTTACTTGTGTCTCGGTATCTTCTTGTTCGGGCTTGACCAGGATCGTCTCCAACAAGTTGGGGGTAGTATCGGTGTCGGGCGTAGCAATGGAGAGACGCGGACTGCCAGATGCTGATGCCAATGCTGAAGCTGAAGTGGAAGCTGATGCCGATGTTGACTTGGACGCGGATGAACTTTGGGGTGTCAAAATCGCTGCTTCTTTCTTTTTCTCTGACGCCTCTTCCTTGCCACTACCCTTGACATCGTCTTTCGTCTCCCCTGGGCCTTTATTTCCCAGCCAAGTCTCCGGAAGTTTCTCCATGGCCTTCTCACAGAGTTCCACCAACGATGAGCCACCAACGATCTTCAACACAGGAACATCGACAGTCACCTCCTTGAGGAACCACGAACGCACCTCGACAGCGACGAGAGAATCGATTCCGAGATCGATCAGCGGAGCGTGGTAGTCAATGTCATTGTCACCAAGCTGCAGAATCACGCGCAACTTGTGAGCAAAGGAATCTTGGAGAACTCTCTCGGCCTCGTCACGGCTGGTAGCAAGAGCAAGCTGGCGAGAAGCGGGCAAGTTAGACTTGGAGTTACTGGAACCAACTGCACCATCGCCACTATCAGCCACGCGAACTGGACGAATGAGGTGACTGTAGAGCGGGTTGCTGAACCAAGGACCCTTGATATCTTCATCAGCGGCAAAGGTGCGAATGCCAGTTGTCAAAACGGCAGAGGGGATCGAGTCTGCCTCTTGATCATTTGCAGGATCAGGACGACCAGCCCGGATGGTCTCAGCAAAGGCAGTACGCAAATCCGTCTCGGATAGAGACGACAGTCCGAGAGAAGCAAGCTGATCCACAACTACTTGGCCAGCCGTCTCGATGTAGCCAATACCCGCCACCTGACCAATATCGAAACAGCTACCAGCCATTCCACGACGGCGACGCTGGCGCACCAGACTGTTGATGTAGCCGTTGGCAGCGTCGTAGTTGGACTGGCCTGCATTTCCAACCACTCGTGAAGCTGATGAGAAGAGCACAAAGAAGTCGATATCCTGGTCGTCATGGAACAAAATGTCGAGGTTACGCGAACCCGTCACTTTGGGACCCAGCACCGACGTCATCTCTTCTGTGGTCATCTTGGAAAACAGCGCATCGTGTAATACCATGGCTCCGTTGGCTATACCACCAATGGGTGGACACTCGGCCCGGATGGCGGCCACGCACTTTCTAACACTGTCCAGATCCGTCACATCCATAGCAAATGTCCGGACCGTGGCACCAGTGCCCTTAAACGACTGTAGCCACTTTTGACTTACAGCACCGGGTCGGCGACTGGTCAAGCACACACAGCCCGCGCCATGGGAAACCATCCATTCAGCAAGAGACTGACCAATCTTGCTCGTGAGGCCAACCAAGAGGTAGGTCTTGTCACGAGAGAAGAAGCCGCTCTCAGATAAGGGACGGACCTGTACCGAAACGATACCATTCGCAGGCCACTGGATGGTTGTTGTCAGGGACTTAGGCGCAGCCGAGGTATTGTCCGTCAGTGAAACCTCCAGCTTGTTCAGGCCGGCTGGCAGGTGACTGATAGAAGACAGGGCTTCCCGTAGGACAGAAGTGAGAGTGAAGGCGGAGGCGTCACTGGCAAGTAGGACTCGGTCGGTCACGAGCAATGACTGATCCAAGCGAACACAGGCCAAAGGAAGGGCATCAGCTATACGCTGACTCGTGTTGGTAGTGGCCGTGCTGAGGTTCAGGAAGTGACTTGGCTGCAGTTTGAGGAACGTCTTGTGCATAGCCAATTTGGAGGCACGACCACTAACCACCACCCAGTCTTCGTTATCCGAGACATCCTCACTTGCCACTGTCACCTCAACGCCCTGGAGTGCAGCCCGTCGAGTGAGGGCCTGGGTCACATGCTGATCTGCTCTCGAGGCATAAACCAGCAAACGACTACCAGAAGTCAAACGGCCCAGCACAGAGGCAGCGAGGACCTCGCCTGAAACAGCAACAAGGAGACTGCCGCTATTCATCTTTCTCTGCAACGAGCTAAGAGGCACGCGGGCAAGGGGTTCCACCTCGGCCGAGTTGGTAGCTGATAGAACCAGTGTAGACTGACCAGTGGTGGTATCGTTGCCAATGGACAGGAACAGATGGTGGTCAGGTTTGATAGCGAGGGCAAAGCAAGTGGAAGCCTTGACGCGAACAAGATTGTGCAAAGTCCGGTCCTGCGGTACAAGAAGCGAAGCCGGCTCTACCAAAACTTGATCGACCAGTTCGACGTTAGTCACGCCAATGTCGACACTCTTTGTGATCGAACGTCTGGCCGAGTTGAGACGGGTATTCTGCTCATCACTGCAGACTAGACGAGGTAGCAGCACCTTTCCGTTGTTGGAGATGAATGTCTCAGGCTCCTTGGACCAGAGAATGCTGCCGGGCTTTCGAGTGTCGACGTCTTGCGCCCCCCACTCGTTCAACGCCGTCAGACGCAACAAATGCTCAGAAATAAGCTTGGCAGAAACTTCAACGTCAGTCAAATCAGCCAGGTCGAGGTGGTCAAGGCTGATATGGCTTGCCTCCCGGCGGATGACCCTGCTGAAATCGATACTGGCCATGTGATACGGTTCGTCAACGTAGGCACCTTTTGTCACCCAGAGGACGTTCTTGGCGAGGTCAAAGACGCGCTGCAGACCCTTCATGCGATCATCATCTATGTCTTGGAAGATGGGTCTATCTAGGTCGACTAGATTGATGAATGTGCTCATGGGAGGAATCTCGAGCTCATCCTCTTCGGTAGGGAAGCTCTCTAACACGGTCAGCTCAGTAGAGAAACGATCCTGGAGTAGCTTAGACAGCTCTTGAGCAAGACTAGACGTTTTATTGCTGCCTGTGCCGAGAATGACGAGGTTGTCCATCGAGACGGCCTTCTCCTCTGTTTCAGTCTCGGCCAACGGCTCTCGCAAGAAATTAATCTTGTCGTCGACAGCCTGGGCTGCTAGAATTGAGAATGGCCAAGCAACATAATCAATCTCTGGAGTGACAGTGTCGACGCCCGAGAAGCCAGCTTGTTGCAATCTCTCATTCCACATGGCCGGTGTGATAGTAGGGGCCCAGCGACGATCATCTTCAACGCCTAGCCACCAGCCAGCAAGCGTGCCCCAAATGAATCCTGTGCGGATGGGCTCGTTGTTGGTGATTTCAAGAAGCAGCAGGTAGCCTCCGGGCTTGAGCAGCTTGCGAGTGTTGGCAAGAGTGTTCTGCAGGGACTCGGTGGCATGAAGGACGTTGGATGCGATGACAATGTCGTACGTGTGTTCTTGGTAACCCTGCGAGGCTGGCGATTTCTCCACGTCGAGCACTTTGAACGTCAACTTGTCGCTGTACGCCTTGAAAAGCTCTGCTGCCTTGTTGAAGAAACCCACCGAGATGTCTGTGTATGTGTATGACGCCATCTTGTCACCCATCTCGTTGAGGATATACTTGGTGGCACCACCCGTACCAGCACCGATCTCAAGGATATTAGTGTGTGGGTATCTATGCGTGATTTGCTTCATGATTGAGGCCAAGAACTGATTGTATCTTTGGAAGCCAGAGCCGACCTTGTAAAAGTCGTCAAGCATGTTGTCCTTGAGTAGATGCTCGAGGATGGTGGTTTCGCGACGGACCACAGAAGGAATCCTATCGCCGACAACTCGGATCATGCGGACGTCCAGATGATCGCCATATCTCTCTAGCAGAGGGGCAATATCCTCCTCATTGTCTCTATCCCAGGAGCGCTGCAGAGTGGGATGTTCTCCCCTGCGCGCCCTCTGAAGTGTTCTCTCGACCCAGTCATAGAGGTACTTGTGATGGGACTCGCCGTTCTTCCACTCGTCCTCGCTGAGTTCAGCTTTCCACTTGCGGATGTAAAAATAGGCAATACGTTCGCAAGCATGAGCCAGTTCCAACTCGAAATCGGTGGGATATACATTCTTCGCCACGGCATCACCGTCTGGCACAGAGGTGTCGAGCTTGGTATTGGTAAAGAGCACACGGTCATCAGCAGCAGTGGCTGGAGCAAATGTCTTGATGTTTAGCTCCTCAATCTGCAGTAGACACTGCTGGCCGTCTGCACTTAGCATATCGACGTAGCCAGAGAATCTATCGGCCATGTGGTCGATAGAAGCTGAGACGGGGAGCAGAGGAGAAGATCCAGCGGACTCGTGGACCTGCTGACATGCTTCTGGGTTAAGTCGAATACGTTTTATACCTGTAGGCACGTGCAGAGACCACAATCGCTCGTCGCCAGGGGATGAATAGGCCAACATACACGCCTGGAAGCAAACGTCGATGGTGCTGGGGTGCATGAGATACGCGTCTTTGTCCTGTGAGCCAAAGGCCTCTACAGTAGCGACAGCACGGTTCAAACGGCGCTTCATGTGGGATAGTGTGCGGAATGGACCGCCATATCCATATCCGAGACCGTCCAGGGTTGTGTAGAAACGATCCGTGTCGACGCGGTCGAGGTTGTAGTCCTCGAGGGGGGCTCCCTGGAGAATATCGACGCTCGGTGTGCCAAGCTCGATCTGCACGGTGGCAGAGGCAACCTTTTCCATGGCCTGTTCCGCGCCAGTGACCTGTACAGGGAGAGAGTAGCAGTTAAAGTTGGCTGTGATGATGCCCTTGTCGTCGGGGTTCTCATGGATCTCTGTAAGCGTCACCAGAGTCTCAACGCCGGCACTATCGCCGTCTTCAAAAGTAACCGCTCGTGGGATCAACAGATCTTGGACTTCGAAAATGGCCGCAGATTGACCACGCTCATGCGCAACGTGTCGCCCAGCCTCAAGAGCCATTGCCACGTATCCGGCAGCCGGAAACACGGTCTGACCCTGCAGCTGATGACCATCTAGCCAAGGAATCTCCCTAGTTTTGAGGATGTTGGACCAGCGCAGATCCTGAGAGCTTGACTCTGGGAGCAGGGTTCCGAGAAGCTCATGGAAGGCAGGCTTCACACCACGTAGACGACGAGAACGCCTCGACTCGCTCCAGTGACTGCGGCTGTGGTTCCACTGGTACGAGGGCAGGTCGGTGACGAGCTTGGGAGAGACTGCTGAACTAAAATGGGCGGCCTTTGTGAAAGATGTGAAGTCGACACCCTGTCTGCCGAGATAGGTCCAGAGAAAACCGAGCGCATCGGATAGAGCCTGGGTGTCATCGTTGCCTCGACTTAATACACCACTGTACGGCAAAGGACTTGGGCGCACGTCAGCCATATTCTGGACAGCGGGACCCTTGAGCGCAGGATGAGGTCCAATTTCGAGTGCCAGGTTAATGGTATCGTCGCTGTTGAGGGCATTCTGGATAGCCTCGGAAAAGAGAACAGGATTGACCATATTGTCTCTCCAATAAAGATCTGTGAGGGACGCGTCGGTCGGATCTATAGGCTCTCGGCTGGGAACAACACTCGAGAACCATTTGCAAGACGAGGAAGTAGGCTCCTGGACTTTGATGCCACAATTGCGCAGAGATTGTACATAGGCATCCCCGCAAGGCACCATGTGGTGGGAGTGGTAGGCAGTGTCAACCTTGAGCAGACGCGCAAACTTCTTCTCCTCGTCGAGCACTTTCTTGACCTGGACCACGGCGTCCACATCACCTGAGATAGTAACGCTGGCAGCCGAGTTGTGAGCAGCCAAAGCAAGTCGACCACGGAAAGCGCGTAGTTTGACCAGGCTCTGGGCATCCTCCCACGACGTTCCAACTGCCAGCATGGCACCCTTCTGGTGAGTCTTGACATTTCCAGCCAGCCGAGCATGTAGACCGCGGTAGTAGGCAATCAGAATCGCATCTCGAGATGAGAGTAGACCTGATGCGTAGGCAGCACCAATCTCACCTGAAGAGTGACCGACGACAGCTGCAAATTCCACCCCAGCCGCTTTCAGCAGGTCGACGAGGATTATCTGGATAGCTGTGCAGAGTGGCTGCGATAGGGCGGCTTCGCCGATCCGGGACGTGTCTGGTCCGGCCAATAGCTCGTCCTTGATCTTCCAGGCTGGTCTGTCCTCTGCTGGGAGGGACGCCAGAACTTCTTCCAGATGCTGCAGTTTAGCTCCAGCAAAGGGAAACTGCTTGATGAGCTGCGCTCCCATGGTAGCCCACTGCGCTCCTTGACCAGTGAAGACACCAAGAATCCTGCTTGCGGCCGCAGTTTTGGCATTGGTGCGTGTGCCTACTGTGTTGGGGCTCTGGGTCTTGGCTAGCTTCTCGTCGATTTTGGCTACGAGCTCTTGGGCAGTAGTCACAGCTGGGAATGCCACGCGCGTGGCCATCTGACTTTTGCGCATTTGCAGTGTCCAGGCCAGATCATTGAGGTTGACAGAAGCACCCTCGGTCGATTTGAGGTAGGTTGAGTATGCCTGAAGCTGGGCGACCAGGGACTCTTCGGTCAGAGCCGAGAAGACGAACGGGGTCAAGTTTGCAATTTTAGTTTTATCGAGGCTGACGGTGTCCTTGGGTTTGTACTCCTCTAAAATGGCATGGGCATTGGTACCGCCGAAACCGAAGCTGTTGACACTGACACGCTTTGGTACACCCTCGGGCAGCTTGGGCCAGGTCATCGGTTCTGTAGGCACCTCCAGCCCTTTGTAGAAGGGCTCGATATCGGGATTGAGTTTGTTGAAAAGCAAGTTAGGAGCAATGACACCATTCTTGATGCTCTCCACACCCTTCAGTACTCCGGCCAAACCAGCAGAGCCCTCGAGGTGGCCGATGACGGTCTTGACGGAGCCAACGTACAGAGGCGTGTCTGCCTCACCAGTGGATTGGACGAGAGACTTGTAAATTGCTGCCGCTTCCTTGGGGTCGCCAGCTTTGGTCCCGGTTCCGTGCGCCTCGAAGAATTGTGGCCGATCTTCGGGGCGAGCAGCTGGATCCAGGCCTGCACGAGCGTAGGTCTGTTTGATGAGGGCCGCTTGTGCCTCTGTACTTGGCACAGTGATGCCGTTGGAGTGACCGTCCTGATTGGCACCGGTTTCGCGGATCAAACACTCGATATGGTCGCCATCAGCCAACGCATCACTCAGACGCTTGAGAACAATAGCAGCCATACCCTCTCCTCGTGCGTAGCCATCCGCGTCAGCGTCCCACATGCGTGAGCGACCTGTCGGCGATAACATGTTTAGTTTACTCTCAATGACGTACATCTCTGGATTGAGAATAACTTGGGTCCCGCAGACAACAGCCACACGAGACTCTCGGATTCGTAGAGCTTTGACACTCTCGTGCATAGCAATGAGACTGGACGAACAAGCTGTGTCGATAGTCATGCTCGGGCCGTGCCAGTCAAAAACATACGACACCCTGTTAGAGATGATGGCACGGTTCACGCCGGTAGCGAAATACGTGGGTACCGTATTGAGATCGCGGACTCCAGTGTCGTTATAGTCGGCAGTCATGGTACCGGTAAATACGGCTGTATCAGAACCACGAAGACCCTCGAGAGTGTGACCACCCGCCTCGAGGGCCTCATAGACTGTCTCGAGCAGGATGCGCTGCTGGGGGTCCATGGAATCGGCCTCATTGGGGCTGATGCCAAAAAAAGCAGCATCAAAAACGCGAATGTCGTCTTGTAACAGATATGATTTTTGAACATTTGTAGTGCCGTGGTGTTTGCCATCAGGATGATAGAAACTGTTGACGTCGAAGCGGTCGGCTGGTATGGTACAGGAGACATCACGGGGAGTCTTGAGAAGCTCCCACAACTTGGACGGCGAGTTGCTTCCACCAGGGAAGCGGCAAGCACTTCCAACAATGGCAATGGGCTCTGGTTGAGACATGGTGTAATGAGAGAGATAGTTGGTAGTGAGGGCAAGGTTGACAGTTGATGTTGATGCTCGCCTGCTTGCTGGCTGTTAAGATCGGGTGGAATGGTTAAAGTATCAACGAGAACCGTTGGCCATGATGTCTAAAAAGATATCTCGTATAATTCAGACTACGACAGTTGTGCTTACAAGGGTGACAAGTGCCACAAATGTGTAAGTGCCCAAAGAGACAATGTTCGAGACTCCAATCGGCCTGCTTAGACAAATCTGAATGGTCTGCATGCAGATATCGATACCCCAGTCAGATACGTCATTAATAACCGAATCACTCTTGTTGGATAAGCTAGACTTGAAACAGATGAGGATTTCGGTCATTTACCTACAGTAGTCGGTGACATTTCTGTATCAGTTTCCTTATTGGGTGGCATGGCCTGATGGAAAACAATCTTCTGACGCAGGGCAGCATCACGCCACTTCTAATTCAAGCATGCAGTGGATTTAAATATTGAACCATGCCAATCCCCAGCGCCAACGATAAAGATCTAATCGACCATATCAGTCTCATCAACTATAGATTCCCAATAGCCAGCTTCCACGCCTGTGATAACCACCAACAATCTGCGACAATTCAAAAACACTCTTTTTAATATCACTCTTACACATTTACCCACAAGTTCAACACTATGTCTATTTCGCCCAAGACCGTTGCTTTCTTTGGGGCTAGCACTGGTATCGGCCTCTCAGCCCTCAAGCATACTCTCGCTGCTGGTCACTACTGCGTCGCGCTGTGCCGAGTCCCTGCCAAGCTCGAAACTCTCAAGGAAACACACCCTAACCTTCGCATTATCGAGGGCAACGCTCATGACTTTGAAGTCGTGACTAGCTGTTTGAAGAAGAGCGACGGCATGATTGTTGATGAGGTTGTTTCTTCAATTGGAGCCAAGCCTGTTCCATACAAGATGACTATCGATGACCCTCAAGTCTGTCAGATCGGGATGGCTACACTTCTCGACGCTCTAACACAATTGCGAAGTAAAGGTGCCACAGGCAGACCCCTGATTATTGCCTTGAGCACTACTGGCACATCTCACTTTGGCCGTGATTATCCCCTCATATTAACCCCCCTATATGCGGTCGGCTTGAAGGTCCCTCGAGACGATAAGATGGTTATGGAAGAGAAGCTGGCTAAAAGTGGAGAGGATTTCTGCATTGTGCGTGCTAGTCTGTTAGTGAACGGCGGGAGTAAAGCGCCTATTCGTGCAGGTATTGAAGACCCCAAAATCGGGCGGGAGCATGAGGAAATTGGATATACGATCTCAAGAGAAGACGCGGGCAAGTGGATTGCGGATAATTTGCTGCTTGCTAGAGTGCCAAAGTATATTAATAAGATCACATCGATTACTTGGTAAAGAGAATAATGCTCGACCGGTGATGATAGAAGCGAAATGAAATGGTGATGGGTATTCCACATATCCAATAATCTGGTTGCTGTTACACGACGGTCGGACCCATACAATGATGAAGTACTGCGACTCCCTCATGGTAATTTGGTCCGGATGATAGTCATATCTGGTGATCTACTTTACGAATTAGACGAACATCATCGTATGTCCAATTGGACTTTTCACCTATCTTTTCTTTCGTGATATTAAATTTAAACCAGGTCTGCTTTTAAGCATCTTAATTGTTTTCAAGGAAATCATAAATTAAATTAAATTAAATTAAAAACAACAAGCTATTATGCTACGCCCCTTCGGTTTCCTTTCTCTACCTTTTGATGCGATCGACCTACCCTGTAGTGATCCGCTGCCTGTCTATGCTGCCTCGTGTCTAGCTTTGTTCTGTAGTTGCCTCCGCCTTCTTGGCCTCTTCTAGCTCTACTGGCAGCAAGGAACAATATCTCCACCTATCACACGCCTGACGCAAATGCAACAATGCGGCTCCCTATGCAGGTAGACAAAATCGCCGAATGTTGTGGGGCCGGGAAGTTGATCCGCATCTCCGTTGTGTAGACTAACAATCGGGTTGGGCCGGGCCGAGCCGACAATGGGAGCATCCTAAGCCGAAGCACGTACGAGTCGTTCGTTGAAAGCGGCTGCGGCTGACAAGATAAAGCAGGCGCCACCCCATGGTGAAAGACAGCATAAAATCACCGAAGGTCCTGGATCTGGTTCGGTGATATTCGGCACATTCTTACATAAGACACAGCCGACAGCTTGCTTTATCTTGTCTTGGTCTTGTAGTTTTGCCTCTTCTGGTGGTAGTTATAGTAATGTTCATGTTTTATTTTGTAAATTGATCGAGGTGTTCTGATCCCCTTGTTCTGAAGTTTCTCAGTCCTGCCTGTCCAACTATCATTTATCTACCACATTTGTTTACTTCAACTTTTTAGAAATTTCAAGATCAAATCTGCAACATGCCCTCTGCGGATCCGATTTCCCAACTCCCCCGTCAGCAGACGGCCGTTGTGGCCCAGGGCCCTGGTCTATGCTCAGTCTCGACTACTGCACCTATCCCTGCCCTGACTGATGAGATGATCCTTATCAAGACGGCTGCAGTGGCTCTCAACCCCGTCGATGCCAAATCTCTGGACTACAGTGCCGCTAGTGGTGCCATCATGGGCTTTGACTTTGCCGGAACGGTAGTGGCTCTCGGCAGTGATGCCGCCAACAGTGGACGTCTGGTTGTCGGTGACCGCGTCGCCGGAGTCGTTTACGGCATGGACCCTCTACAGCCAGATGTTGGTGCCTTTGCTGAGTACATTGGCGCCCTGGGTGATTTGGTCCTCAAGATCCCTGATGACATGCGCTTCGAGGATGCTGCCGCTCTGGGCCTTGCTACAGCTACGGCTGCTTATGGACTATTCTCCGAGATGGATCTCCCCGGATCTCTCGAGCATCTTGTTGGCGAGAACGACGAGGAGACGGGTGATTTTGTCCTCGTGGCTGGTGGCAGCACCGCCACAGGCACTCGAGCTATCCAACTGCTTAAGACGTGAGTTCGGTCTTCCTGTATCATCCTCAAGTTGCAGTTTTAATTGAATAACATTTTAGCGCCGGCTTCCGTCCCGTGGCAACCTCATCTCCGTCCAACTTTGACCTGGTCAAGTCCTTCGGTGCTGAGCAAGTCTTTGACTACCATGATCCTAACTGTGCTTCTGCTATACGCACATACACCAACAACGAGCTTGAGTTTGTGCTTGACTGCGTGGCTGAGGCGGGAACAACTGAGCTTTGTTTCTCGGCCATGGGTCGTGCCGGCGGTCGCTACGTAGCCGTTGAGCCCTTCCGTGACTCGGTGGCGCAGGGTCGTGCGCAGACGGTGACTCCCTCGTGGTTTAATGTCATGACTATTTGGGGTCGCAAGGTCGAGCTTGGCGGCGATTATGCACGTGAAGCATCGCCAAAAGACCGTGCCTTTGGCACTCAGTCTTTTGCAGCTTGTCAGAAGCTACTGGATCGTGGTCTAATGCGCACTCATCCAGTCAAGGTCATGATAGGTGGATGGAAGGGTGTAATCGAGGGCTTAGACAAGATTCGCAGTCAGCCTCCGTCTGGGTACAAGTTGGTATATCGAGTAGATTAGAGTGGATTAGCTAGATCATGTTATCGGGTTTTAATCATCTCTAAATCAAGTCCGGATACCGTGCAGCTTACGGAACAGTATCTAAATTGGCAGTAAATCCATTGCACCCTGCCACGAACAAGAGGCTTACTTAATTAGACTTAAATAACTCCTGTTACATTTGTGGTCAACTGTCAACTCAGTATGATCTCCTGTAATCTGCTCCAACGGTTCTCTGCTCCCTTTTACCCGGCTAATAAAGATACAACTAGTCTGTAAGCTCTGGTTCTACAGATAGCCGAGGTTATAAGCACACCCCCTGTAAAGAGGTGGCCTGATAACAGCGTGTATCTTGAAATGCCCCACCATATATAACGACATATTCGTCGTTTATCATGTAATGTTCATTTTTGGGGTAAGTTTTGTGGAATCGTATTTGCTTTTTCCAGCTTTTCTCTTGAAGCCTCGTGCAGCTAGTCCTAAGCTCCCGTGTGCCCGTGTATCCAGCGCCCGTCATGGTTGGATGTTCCACATTTAAGGCTCAATCTTACACCCGCCTTATCCGGCTGTTTGAGGATCTGTGTGGTGCCATTTGGTGGCATCTTTCTGCCGAAGGATTCCCAATAGGAAAGCAAGTCTCAAGGCCGTATTCGTAATAGCTGAAGGGAACCAACAGGAACCAACAAGAATGTAAAGCAGAGTAAACTAAAGCTAATCAGTATGCCTGCAGTAAGGATTTTACAGCCCGCAGAAACACACATATGTATTAAGAAACGCATTTGTCAAACAAAGTCAACAAGAACCGCTGTCAACTACAGGGGGCTCTAGAACTTGCCTAAACACCTTCCTTAGAATCTCTACCTGCATCCTTCAGGGCCCTCAATCAGCCTGTGCCGTAACCAGTAGAATACACGGACATGGATATTATCGACCAGCGTCCTGAATCTGTTGGGTTTACTAACAAAAGAGCTATAAAGAGTAAGCGAGAGGTTCCGCAAATAAACAGTGATAAATAAGAATTTATGCCAAAATATCTGCCCAATACTCCGAATGGGTCATGAACCAGCATTTTTTCTCTTTAACCTTTCTTCCGTGCATTCCAGTCTCTCTTGCTCTTGTTTCATCTAGATCAATTAAAGAAACATAGAGTTTGTTTCAAAGTATTCACGGCGTATCTCTTGTCGACACCCGTTGATCTTCAATTTATTTCCCGATCAATCATCAAAGTAAAAAATATGTGTCCCCAATCAGCAACCACCCCTGTCAACACAACCAACACGACCTCAGCTGCAATATCTACAACTGCCGCCAGCTCCATATTATCTCGCCGCCAAGCATGTGATCGGTGTCACGGCCAAAAGCTACGCTGTATTCCGTCAAACGACCACAGCAGCGGGGCATGCGATCGCTGCTTGCGGCAGAATGCGCAGTGTGTGTACAGTTTCAGCCTACCCAAGGGACGACCCAGCATGTATCGCACTGTGAGCGGGCAGCAGACGGCAGTGGCATCCAGTACTGCCCCTCTTGACTCTGGCGGTGATGTGTTAAATTCCCAAACTGTGCTCGATGCAGGCAGCACGGATTACACGTCATCGACAACCTCTGACAGCCCGAGCTGGCTGATATGGCCACTGCCCGACACGCCGGGTTGGCTTGACATGCCTTTGTCCAGTGAGGGTATTGGCATGGATATCGACCCGTTCTCCTATTGGCAACCAGGCTTGCAGACGACAATGGCACAAACGGAAGGAGGTCGTGACACTAGAGAAGCTGATTCTGGTGTAGCTTTTAATGAATCAGCTATAAACATGACGTGGCTAACAGAAAGGGATATCCCTGAGCCTCGCAATATCTTTCAGGTGAATGAGTTGGCACTACCGTCTCAGCTTTTGTCAGATATCATACAGCATCAACAGCACCAAGGCAAAAAACCATCATGTCTTGATGTCAGTATTGAGCAACTTTCTCGACTAAGCACACGGTTGCACCATTTGCATCAATCAAGTCAACAGCTGGCTGAATGTGTGGAGTCCACGAGTAACAGTCACTCGAGCCATCACTGTTTGCAGAGACATGATCATGAGCCACACTTCAAAGTGCGGTCCACAGCTCTCATGGATGACGCCGTCTTCCAGCTTGTAGCGTCGTGGCTAACCGATGCCACACCAAGTCTCGATTCTCGCCGCCATGCGCAACGACCAAGAGCAGGATCGGGAATTGGTTCCAAAAGCAGCGACAACAGATGCTGCAGCTCCCAGCCCGGTCTTGGTGACGTGCTATTGGACACGTTCTCAATGTCTAATGAGTTTCTGGGAATCCTGCATGCTCTACACTGTGAAACACGCTGTCTGCCTTCGCCACCAATCCCGTCGCCTTACAATCACCTAGTGGATCTCGAAGGTCCATATGTTGCTCCAACAAGCCAATATCATCACTCTGTGATATTGCCCCTCATTGTGGCATGTCACACGCAGGTACTGAGCATATATGTGGCCATCTTGACTGTACTGAAGCACGATGCCACCCTGCCGAGTCCCTCAAGCGGACTCGGAGCGATGGATCTCCATGACACGGGCAGTGCCGACATACGACTTGTCACAGTGGTGCAGCTATGCTCGTATCTCTTCAAGCGTCAGCTCAAGACAGTTGACCGGTATCTGGCTACACAGTCTTCCGACAATCTGCTAGATTCTGCACTGCAAATGTACCAAGATAATGGGGGCCCCGACGGACGCACCAACGGCAGTACTCACAGCGGCGAAAGGGGAAAGAGAACTAGACAGGGCCTGAAGAGCGAAGTACAAAACCGGCTAGAGTGGTTGCGGGAAACCCTCCATCTTTGAGAACGGGGGAAGGATATAGGCACGTTGGCAACCAGGCGTGAAGCAATATAGAAACATGGGGCCAGAAATACAAGTGAAAGCTCTTAGGCTATGCTCATGTATACGATAATAAATGTCGCATTTCGTATTCATACACGTTCAGAAAGTCAGTCCACATTAGACGTTAAGGCTAGCTGTGTGGAATGCGGATCAGACCAAACCAAGAATGAGGTTTGAGTTCTTCGGAAGAGGGAAAATCGTTTTATTTGCAGCTGGTCAAGATAACTTCAACTGCGCTCTTTATTACTTTTGACGCTGCCCTCTCATTTACTTTAGGGGCGCGAAGCATATTAATAAAGCCAAGCTATGCTCAGAGGAATGCAGCACCGTTAATTAATTAAGCAGAGATATAATCAAATTTTGTCAAATTTTGTCCTTGAGTAATGGTAATAAGCCACTAGAATGATACATTCGTTTATGTAGTCTATCTGAGTGCCCCCCTTCAAGCTTCCCCGACCTGTGCCAAGCCCTCCTTATGAATCGACATCTGATGCTTGAATCTCTTGACCAGTAGCTGTCCAACTGTCTCACGATTGGGATCCTCAGGATTCAGGGGATTAGTGGCAAACACATCGCCATGCCAAAACGTGGCACAAGCGATGCGCTCACCCGGGGTCTTGTTGATCACACGGTGACGCACGCTCTTGTAGCGCTTTCCACTCCAATTCATGATGATGTCGCCGCAGTTGATCACATAGACGTCCTCGAGGGCTGGAACTGGCAGCCAGGTCTGTTGCTTCTCGAGCCAGACCTCGAGTCCATGTTTACCAGGCTGCTGCAGAAGAACGGTGACACCGCCAAAGTCATTGTGCGGACCGACGCCAAATTGGCCTTCGAGCGTATCATCAGGGGATGGATAGCGAAGCAGCTTCATCTGCACAAGAGGCTTCTTGGCGAACGTGTCCATGATCTCGACCGGGTATCCGAGACCTTGCAGCAAAATCTCCCAGATAGTTTTGCCAAGCTGTGCAGTCTTCTGGTAGTATTCCCAAACAGGCTCGCGGAAGTCCTGGGCTGGCATGTTTGGCCAGACATTGGGACCGTAGAAACCCGAAAGCTCTACCTCGGGGTCCTCCCGGCCAATGTAGAAAGCCTACAAGTGTTAATCATGCTATAAAAAGGAAGGCTGGCAAAAGAGTGATCAAATTACCTCTTTAGAGTCGGGCATAGCATCTCCGTCACGGATAGACATGCCTGAGGCCTCGTAGCCACGACGGCACTTGTTCTGCAGAAAAGAATACTGCATCTTCTCGTCCTTGGGCAGGCTGAAGAAGCGTCGGAGGGAGTTGACGAGCTCTTGCTGGAGCTCTAGGGGAATGCCGTGGCCTTTGACCTGGAAGAAGCCATATGTTTGGCAAGCGTCGTGCACCTGCTCAATGACTTTCTTCTGGTCATCTGGAGACTTAGGGTTCAGATAACTAGTGAAGTCGATGATGGGCAAGTTGAGTGTCTGTTCTGCCATCTTGGGCTACAATTTGAGTCAGGGAGTGAGAATTGGTAAGAGTAGAAGCTGGAGAAGAAGGTGATACTAGTCGTCTAAGCATATTTATTTGTCTATGAACCTCTAGCACTACTTATAGCACGCGTCTGATACAGTGTAGGAAACTGCCTAGGATATTGCTTGCTCGGCCTCTGGGACTTTGTCAGATTCAATCTCGACTCCGAGTTTTCCTACCGTAGTCTGGATCCGTGAGCTCGGGTTGAGAAACGTTGGACTTCTCGCGGTTGTTCCAAACGTGCGATGACTCGGTGGTTAGTGACGACATGGTCCGAAAGTGGTGTCAGATGACATGACTAAAACGCCGAACACAACCTCATTCGGCGATTTCCATCTCAACGGCAATTGGAGGACCTGTGCACGCACCGAAGTAATGAAAAAAGACATTGAGTATTTCAATTCCATTGAATTACAGAATAGAGTCGAAAAGTCATCTAAAACACCAATCAAACGCAATATCAATCTCCAAACAGTCACTTGCAGTCAAATAGCACTTTATACAATGCATGTTCTCATTGCTGGAGCCGGTCTCGGCGGTCTGACTTTGGCTCAGAACCTCCGCAAGCAGGGTATCTCCTATGAAGTCTTTGAACGGGATGAGAGCAAAGACTCCCGATTCCAGGGATGGGCAATTGCTATGCACACGTAAGTGACATCTCTCTTAATTTTGACCTCTATTTCTCCTTAAACTGACCCTCTATAGCATTGTCGAAGATCTCGTGGCTTCCGTGCCAGATGACCTTCCAGATCTCAAGCAGGCAGTTGACCATATACGTCCTCTGAATCTGCCCACCCAGATCTGTTTGTACCCAGCCGAGACTAACAACCGTGTTGGATGGGAGGTAAGGGATAAGCTGTGGCCATTGTCCGTTTTGGGAACGCTGACATATGATTTAAAGGACTGTGCTGAAACACCTTTCATTCGTGCTGAGCGTTATCGCCTTCGAAACTGGCTTTCGACTAACATCAACATTCAATGGAACAAGCGTATCGAGCACATTGAGCACAACGATGATGGAGTCACCGTGTATTTCCAAGACAACACCAGTGCCAAGGGCGACATTCTCGTGGGCGCTGATGGAGCGCATAGCATTGGTAAGAGCTTACCCTCTCATCCCTCATACATTCAAGAACTAAGGCATATCAAGTCCGTCAACAACTTCTTAACAAGTCCAACGACGAGGTCCTCCGAGTGATCCCCCTTGCCGCTATTGTCGGAGAACTCACCCTCTCTGGAGATGCCTTCCGCCGTCAGCTAGCTCTGAGTCACGGCAGCTACTCGCTCATCGATGCTGACCGCGGTTACTTGACATTTTGCTCACTGCACAAAGTCGCGCCCGACGGTCAATCTGCCCAATACTACTGGATCATGTCCAACAACGATAGCACCATCGCCGACTCCAACCACTGGCTTCGCAACGCTTCTCAACAGGAGAAACTTGATCACGTTCGTGATATTATGAAGGACCGCGCTCCTAGGTTCCGCGAAATCTTTGAGCTGACCGAAGCCTCGGGTGTTCGTGCCGAGACTCATGTCTGGCGCGATCTTGAGCTCGATTCCCTCCCGGCAGGCCGAGTCATCCTTATGGGCGACGCGGCCCATGTCATGACCCCTTTCCGGGGCGAGGGTGGTTTCAACACCTTTATTGACGCCATGAATCTGGGCAAGCGGCTTACACAGTTGAATGTAGAGAACAAGGTCGATGACATTGCCGCTGTCAAAGAGCAGGTTATCGAGTACAACACTGAGATGTTGGAACGAGGATGCAAGTCGGTGAGGCTCTCGCGACAGTGGGTGGACGGAACCAAGGTCAAGCAGAAGCAACCGCTTCAGGCACCCATGAAAGTGATCCCGTTCAAGGATTTGCCAACCGAGCTGGTGGCATAAGGAGAGAGGATCTACAGCTCATAAGCTTATTGCTTAGAGACAGGGTAGAGGAAGGGGGCTGGTAAAACGCAGATCGACTTGTCAGAACTAGCTGTGTTGGCGGCCGATTCTATACTGTTGCCAACCGGCACCTCTTCCGATATTAGCTATCTTGTAGGGAGTGAATTCTATGTAGAAGGCTAAATATACATGATCTGTGGCAGTGCTATGGCTATTTATTTTAGCCCCATATACTGGAAAAATATGTGAAAAGAAGATGTAACCTGTTGGGCAGCTAGCTGGATCTAGATTAATTGCAAATCAACACAATTACTTCGGAACTACAGCTACTTTAGCATAAGATAAAATTAATCCTATTACCCCGCAGACGTTGCTGACAGCTCTAAAGCCGATTTTCCTATCTTGTACTGGAGGCTTACTGAGGCATGGATGGTGTTTATCTGACAGATCTTGGCAGTCAGCATCTACCATACTGAACGGCGGGATAAATGCCGGTGTCATATTTTTCCAAATTGGATAGAGCACGCTTTTATGCCGGAGATACCGTCGATTATTTCTGACCTGCAGGTGCCTTCTCTAGTTTGTTACTGATCTTTTGGGGGAAATACTGCTCTTTTGAGATAGGGCTGTAGGATTGATCGATCTAAGGAAGCGATGGCTTCACTTAAATAAAGTCGTTGCTTAGGTAAATTATTATTCTAGCCATAGCTACATCTCTATGACGATGTTTCATTCCATCTCAATCACTTAAACTGTTGTTTCTCTAAATAGTCATAATAGCTTTAGCCAATCCTAGATCCCATGCAATATTAATAT
>JABEXW010001054.1:0-10647 GCA_013266185.1 Fusarium sarcochroum | reverse complement strand
TATCTAAGGTTTGCTCTACAACTTCTAAAGTCAAAGAAGCCGGCTTCAACAATAACAAATAACCCAATTTTTTTTTTCCATCTCGGCGGCATTAGATGTTGAGTTTCATTTCGAATCAGGGTGTGTGTGGGAGTTTATGGCCAAGTAGAACTTGAATTCGTTCTTTCGGCCTATGAGAGGCACAAACTGAGGAATGCCAGATACTCCAGGAAGTCATTGTTCGAACCACCTCTAGTTGACTTCCATTTTCACTAATTCCAGATTGACACTATTTAAATGGACGTGATTGTGGGATCCTTACTCCGGAACGTAGTACAATGGCATGGATGTCCGGGCCGACTGCACCTCCACGATTGACTCGTGTGATGATCATAAGCAACATAGTTCACCGGCAGAATGGGTAGGTACTCGGCGACTTACGAAGTTCCACCCCAAACGACTTTCCCAAACGACTTTCCCAAACGACTTTCCCAGCCGGAGTAAATTACCCTTTTGCGTGAGATACAGTAACTCCACCCCCGCTTTCTCCAACCCCGCTATGATCAGCTTCCCCTCCGATTTCCATGGCGCTAAATTAGACTCCATCAGAGTCTGATCTCCCCGCCTGATATCTTCCCCACGGATGTGGTTGCAGCGGGGAAATTCTCCCCATTCGGCAAGCAAAAGGAAAAAGCGCCCGCTGTGGTAAGTTTAGCCGAGAGGTTCCAACATCAAACGATGATAGGACCCAGCAGTCGATACTCGCCTCATAGCGGCGTCAACGACAACTATGAAAGCGAGCCATTGCCACGCTGGTAGAGACTGCTCCAATTGATCCAACATCCTCTTCTTACCTACCTTCATCGTACAATGACTGTCTCAACTCTTATTGACCGCCAGGAGGCGCACACAGGTGGTGTTGATGTCGCTGCCTTGGATGCGAAAGCCGCCTCTAAGCGGGCAGAAATCAATGGCACTGTCGAGCGTCCTCCAGTGAGTGATGATTATATGTACGACTTCAAGTTCAATCACCCTCTTCCAACTACCGACGTTCTTGGAACACAGATTCCAGAGGATTGCGACGCACAGGCAGAAGCAGAGGGCATAGTCCAGCGTCTGTCTGATGCATTTGGCACCGGGAATGCAGAAGCCTTTGCTGATATCTTCCTTGAGCACGGTACGTCAAGTCTTCATGGGCAAGACTCTTCAAACGAACAACAGTTCTAACGAGAAACATAGGCGTTTGGCGTGACAAGCTTTCCTTCACATGGGACCAGAGGACCTTCAACTTCCGTCCTGCAATTCTGAAAGCAGCCCAAGATCTTCTTCCAAAGACAAAAGCCTTCAATTTTGCTTTCCTTGAGCCGGCCCCGGTGATTGATAGGGCTTATGACGATTTTGCCCAGCTACAAATTGTCGTATCATTCGAGACAGAGCTTGTTATTGCTTCGGCTGTTATTAAAGCCGTCCTTTCTAAGGAGGGATGGAAGATTTATACTATGCACACCGTTGCTGAGCAACTCAAGCAATTCCCGGAGCGTCCTCCCAATGATGGTCATATGACCGGAACAGTTAGCTGGGAAACACAACGCGAGACGGAAGTCAACGCTGCCGATCCGGAGATTTTGATCATTGGTGGCGGACAAAAGTAAGTTCCTTCAGCGCAGTCAAGTATCATGGTCTAACAGTGAACAGCGGTTTAGCTTTAGCAGCCTGGTGCCAGGCCCTCGATCTCAACACCCTTATCGTCGAGCGCGGTAAGGAGGTAGGAGACGTCTGGAAGAAGAGATATGAGTACCTCTCTCTACACTTCCCTCATTGGGCGGATGATCTGCCCTTCTTCCGCTACCCAAAACACTGGCCTACGTTCACACCAGCTCAGAAGCAGGGCCTTTATATGGGCTGGTATGCTTCTGCAATGGAACTGAATATCTGGACTGAATCAACTGTTATCGAGGCTGAACAAGATAGCGAGGGCAGTTGGATAGTTACCATCAACAAGGGCGGTAAGGAGTCTCGAACACTACGACCAAAACATGTCATCATGGCTACCTCGCTCTGTGGTGTTCCATACACGCCCAATATTCCCGGAATGGATCAATTCAAGGGCGGCGAAATACGCCATTCCTCCGCTCACGATAGTTCTCGTGACTTTGTCGGTAAGCGTGTCTGTGTAGTAGGCACGTCTTCCTCTGGGTTTGATACCGCTTTCGACTGTTCCCGTCGCAATATCGACGTGACACTTCTCCAACGATCACCGACATATGTAATGTCACTTACACATTCTGTCTCTCGAATCCTCGGAGGATATGCCCCTGACGAGAAGGGTTACCGTCGTGACCCTCAGGAGCATGATCGGCTCTTCTTTTCTACCCCGGTCGGACCCGGTGAAGAGCTTTCACGACGCACAGCGAAGACGCTTGAAGACCTTGATCGACCCCTCCTCGATGCGCTCAATGCTCGCGGCCTAAGGACATGGCGCGGGCAGAGGAACACGGGTAATAGCACTCTCGGCCAGACTAGGAATGGCGGATTCTACTTCGACGCTGGCGCCTGCAAAGATATTGTCGATGGCAAGATCAAAGTGGAACCGGGCTTCATTGAGCGTTTCACAGAGAACAAGGTTATTTTGAATGATGGAAGAGAACGTCAGTTTGATCTCGTCGTCTTCGCAACCGGATTTTCCAATTTGATCGATTCGATTCGCGATACATTAGGCCCCAGGATCGCAAACCAGGTTGGACCCGTTTGGGGTATCGATGAGGAGGGCGAGTACAGGAATGCCTTCAGAGAAACTGGAGTGCCTAACCTTTGGATCATGGTCGGTTTCCTGCCTATGACTCGTTTTCAGTCAAGGCTGCTTGCCCTTCGACTGAAGGCGCTAAAGGAAGGTATTTCGCCTCCTCCCCACAAGGAGTAGGTGGAAAGCCTGTAGTTTGTTTTGAATTAGAATGATCAATAGATCACTGTTCGTTTATGGTCCGTGCTGTTTAAGCAGTCTGCAGTAACCCTCCAATTCAACTCCTCTTTGTTTTGCCACTTCATCGAAGATCGAGTAATGTCGGCTTAGGTGGAGATTGATCAGACTCGTCTCGAGTCGATGTAGATATTTTGCAAATGCTTGTATGGGCTGGGAATTGAATTGGCTTATGTTTGTAGGCAATTTTCGCTGCCTAAGACCGTACAGCTGTCCATGGGCCTGGCCTTCCCGCTGCTGAAGTTCGTTTCTTAGTCGATTCTTGTTCGTATTTTTCTGCGAAGATTGACTCAATTTCCATACAGAATCTGTTCACTTACAAAATTCGAAGCCTTGAGCGACATGTAGTTACATCATGTTTGTCGGTGGTCTCCCAGCTTTGTTCTAGGAGCCAGTGAACAGTGCCTGTAGATTTCAGTAGTTGCGACGCTGGAGCACTGCTATAGAAGCGCCATCTAAGAGAAGAAACACTCTGATGAACCTCTGGTGGTGCGATGAATGAGACAGACTGAGTCGTGGCAAGTTGTTGTAGTCTGATGGCAGCTATAATTATTAGGCCGCTGTGCGTTGATAAGAATTCGAAATACTTACCTTGAACATTCTGGTCTTTGGTTGAGTTGACACCCAAAGTCACAGCCCCTTGTGTGTATGGAGGGAGCTTCAGGTCCGTACCACGCGCTTGTGCATCGTCAACGTGAACTACACATTCACTAAGGTTTTCTGCAAAAGGGATGACTAGCAGCGGTACCGGAATCTTTTGGAAACGAGCTCGCGGCATGATGCGGCTGCTGGTGTCGAAAAATACCGCTCCTTGGGCTTCGACATAGATGCCAAACCAGGCCCTCAGCATTCGTTTGGATGAGGCTAGGTAGGTCGTCTTGGATAATGGTACGTGGCAGGATCTTTTTGTTATCATTGGTGTCGTTGAAACCAGTCGTCATACCTGTCTGTGTGATATTCATGGATAGAAAAGAAATATCCCAAGCTGAGGCTTGGAACTTGAGTTCAAACTGTTTTTCGTGTTATGGAAAGGCAAAGGTGTTGATGAAATGGTTTACCACGTGCTTATCAAATCTAACATGTTGCCACAAGATCATGTTTTGGGCTTCGTTGTCGACATCCAGTAAATTCCAGTATTGGGGGTCATGGCGGAGTTGCTGCGAGGACATCAATCGTTGATAGTGCGTGGGAGGATCTTCCGATTTGCCAATCAACTGGAGACTCTGCGTAAGCTGAGCCTCTGTTAAGCCAGCATGATAGAAAATTAAACTTGTGAGCACCAGTGCTGTGTCTGGACGGCCGTATTCTGCGGTGTCCGAGGGTATTCCCTTCGCTTCAAACGGAACTGGGATTGGGGCTCTTTTCGGATGGAGACCATACTGAACATTCTAGGATTTCTTCAAGTAGTGTATCAATAGACGCTGAGGTATAAGACCGTGAAGCAGATGCAGAATTGTAACGCTGGGGGTATTGTCAGTCAGCGATCCGATGGCGTTAACCCAAGTAGATTGGGGTACCTCAGCGTCGGGAAGGACGATTCTGACACCCCGTTTGGCGTCCAGACTGGTATTAGGCCTGATCTGCAGCTGTGAGAGACGACCTTGGCAGATATTATTTACCAGAAGAGCGTTCAAGTGCTCTTCCACCTTGACATTCAAAGGATGAACAATGGGAAAGCCTTTGTGCCGTCGCCGCACCTAGACCCCATCGTTGAACTTAGACTGACTTGGGGGACATGGGATTCAACCAATGACAACAGGTCTTCTATGACTAACCATCGTTGAGGATGGCCATCGATAATAGTCGGAACACTGTTCAGATATATGAGTTGCGTTTTAGTTGAGAGCGTGAGATCATTATGTGATGGTGCTGGCTCCAGAGGTATGCTTTAACTATCATAAAGAACACACTATTTCCACACTTTAAGCATATTACTCTATGCTCCGTCTGTAAGCGTGAGATCACATTCATCAAGAACATCCCAACTGGAGGTTTCCAACCATGTCTGGATACTAATCATTCTCTTGGCTGATTTTACCTCTTTGTCTGGAACCTGCTCAACTTGAAAGATAGCAACCGTTCTGGTGAACACAACATGACGCCGCCCGATTTGAGGCGATTCTTGTGAAGACGGAGATAAACATCCAATGCTTGCGTGGTCATGGAAGACCGACGAGCGAAGGGTATGTGGCAAATTTCACGACCAACTAGTCCGTCAAGTGGTTTCTGCATGACTTGTGCTATTTGCAAGAGAGGTGCTCGAGGCACCACCAACCGGCACAGATTAACCCCATCTGCCAGATAATTGCAGCCATGAGCATAATACAGGAAGCCTTCCCTAGAGTCAAGATTACTACCATCTTCGGGAACTCCTTTTGTCAATTGTGCACACCTTGGCCCAAATTCATCTGTAGAACAGAATTCGACATCGATGCAGGTGGGATAATGGCTCGGGCTACGTCGACCTGAATGGGGCAGATGAGAAAGTTTCCGTCGATTCCTTGAAGAACCCATTTTTGGATGCTCAAAAGGACTCCAGTTTGAATGTCCGCCCTCCCCGAGGTTCTCCTCTGGCCATCTATAGTCTCTGCGGAGCAACGTATCCTCCATCCGGATGGAATGCTGGAGCAGAGTGTAAGGATTTCATAATTCCCTATCTTTTTGACCATCGAGGGACCTAGTATCATTCTGTTGCGTTTTCTCAACCGTTCGAGTATTGCTGTTGGTGAAAAGCATGGCCAAAGCTGACCATCCCAAAGCCAGGTGAAGCTTCTGTCACTGTGGTAAGTTGAGCTCTCGGTGGTCTTACCTTGCCTCCGTAGAAGGAACTAATACCGAATGATTTCGCTTTCAACTTGAGTAGAGCCTACCCTGTTGTGAGGTACCTCTCTGCTGTCTTGATGTTGAACCAAAGCGTTGAGTTAGCCTTGCAGATCCTTTCCGTAATCCTGTTTCGAAGCGAGGGGTGAAGGACTAGGTCTCTTTATGATAACTTGAAGAGTTGAGAGTTCCCTGGTCGGAGGTCCAGAAGATTTTGAACTTTGGCTTCTCGAGTCTGTTTTGGAACTCGCTGTCAAAACGCCATCTTTCCCTCCTAACGAGGACTCAATGCTAGTGTCGTGACCAACATTTGTAGTCCGCGTTGAAATGATGTCAATCATCGAGATCTGGGCTTCTAAACCATCTCGAAGCTGCTCTGTGTTTATCTTTGTCACCTTCGCTGATTTCAAAGTTCATATGTCTTGCCGTAGTTCTTAATCTTCGATTCTTCGCTCTCCAGTCACTAAGCCAGCTAGTATTCCCGGAGTATCAAGATAGACTGAGAGTTCCCAATTGTTCATCAGCCTACTCAGCTCGGAGTGTATACTGCCTCAGGCTTTTCTCAAGCTGAGGTGCTTAATGTTTAAGTCTCGGGCTAGCTGTTCAAACCCGACTCTCGAAAGAGGCGAATTAATAAGAGATAATATCTGTGAGGTTTGGCTCCTCGGAGTTTCCTCGAGCCCATCCGCGCAAATGTGTGTTGCCTTGCGCTTGCCATTCTTTTGTCCGTTGTGATCACCATTCCACACATGACAGAGCATGAGCGAGATGATAGCATTCTTAGATGGGACCTCGAATTGGTGAAAGTTTGTAAGATCAGGATGCATGGGCGTTTCGACGTCGCGCAACTTTCACTCTTGGGTAATGTCACCAGCCACAACACGGCTTCTCTGTCAATATCGTCCTTGAATGTGAACAAAGCCAGAAAGGTACAGGTCCCAGCATAGTACGAACAGTCTGATACACCAGGCGGCTTCTCATGGATGTCTGGTCTGACTGAGTTTCTCTCTTGGCAAGACTAATTGATGTCAAACGCCTGTAGATCTTATGACCGGTGAAGAATGGCATCCACAAGAGGAGCGAAATCTTCAGATAAGATATGGATCCCACCGGACCTTTTGGTACAGTTCAACTCCCAGTGGATACAGACTTCTCTCCGGTGATAGAGACTTGATGACCGACAGGATGCGCAGTGAAAGCCACTCAACAGAGCCCGAGGTTGACGGCGGGCTGAAAGCAAACAATGACGGGCTTCTTCTGTACCAGTGCGTCCTGTAAGCTTAAACGGCAGGGCAAAAGATGTGAGAGCATGTATTGCTGCCTTGAGGTAAGGAAGAAGCGGCTCCGGTGGGCAGTCTAGTCGTCTCAGAGTAGGGTCGACGGTGAATCTCGCGTAAAGCCCTGCGTTAGAAATTCTGACATCAACATGAATTCCTTCCCTCCTCCAGTGAACTTCTCCAATTGGGATGAGAATATTTTTCCGCCTAGGATTTGAGACACCTCGCAAGATGAAACGATTCTGGAGCCCGTAAAGAGCCCCAATATCTTGTTCCGGGTCTATTTCTGCCCTCAGCTGCGGGCAAACCAGCAGACCATGATTGCTGACGTGGAAGCGAATTTCTAGGCGATTCATTTAAATGGAAAGTGCACCCGTCGAGGGTTGATAGATTGTTAGTCTTTCAGCGTACTCAAAGTCTCGAAAAACGCTGGAAATGCTTCTGCCAATCTCGGAGCCCGGTTCCAAAAGACATGTTCCCACGAGCCGCTTTCAGGCTCAGAAGGGAGCCTTGTTGTTCCTCACAGCTCGTCGATTTTGGACGTCGAGTATCCAATTCTATAACCTCTGTCTCCAGATACGCGGTTTATGACACATTTCGAGCTTTCCGGTACCTATGTCAAGCCAGTGTACACAGTCGTCGATCTAACCCGCAGGAAAGACCCAACTGAGAGGACCCTTGAAAACGATGCGTGGAATGAGTTGAAAAATAGACCCTCGGGAGAGGGCTTTAACGATGACCTTGTCGTCTCTAATGCTAAAATAGATCTGATGACCTTCCATCTCACTAATCATTTGATAGTCCAAGATTCCCGATGGTCGTGTCAGTAAGTGCTGCCATTGAAAAAGCTCACGGATGGTAGCATCATCACTAAGTTCAGGGGGGTCTCCCAAGAGGGTTTCCATCTACTAAAGAGTGGCCTTGAAGTAGATGATAACGCATTGTCTGAGTTGCTATCAGACCGGTCTGCACGGTTTCAGACGAAATCCACCAGGCAAGTTCACCCTATAAGTTCTTCCACGGCAAGTAAGATCTCTTGCAGAGACTAACAGCATCAGTCCATGTTTCATCAATAGCCTTCTCCAATGGACTGATGTCCCTTTCAGCCCATGTATCAATGACGCGTCTCATGTGGTAAGACGCAGACATGTCCTGAGAAAGGAGGCTCTGCAAATTGCGGTACAGTCATTCAGACTGTCAAGTAGGTTCTCTTGGAGCGCTATTGAAGCTCGAAAGGATGGTAGTGGATCATCTCGACGGGCAACCGCCTCGATATCATCGTGACCTAAACAACCCCAGAATGTTTGGCGGCAGAGCAATGCAGCCCAGAAAGCAAAAGTGGCTGCTTTGGCTGCAGTGTCACTATCAAGTGTCGATCTGGTCTCATGCTGCGACTGCAAAATCTAGTCCGACGTGATAGATCGAATTCACAACAACAGCCAACGAGCTGAGACCTGTTGGTTTAAATTGTGAGAAGGGATCTTTTAATTATAGCGGGGCTTCTGTAGGCAGCATCGGCCCATTCCCATCGAATACCCAATTAGCGTTACTATTGGAGAGGGTCTAATTTCCGTATTCAGATTGTTCTTAACTTTTCTATTGGTTCTGTCTCTCTATTTATATGATGGGTTCTCCTGTTTCTCTTTCGGCGGAAGGCATCGTTCATTCATTTCCAATTCAACATCACAATGGCCTCCCAATTGCAACAGAATGAGAGCAACTTGCTTCGTCTGCCCACCGAAATTCTCGCTGAGATCGTTAAAGAACTGCGTTTTATCAATAATCCTTTTAGCTTCGAGTACCCGTACGCAGACCCAGTACATGGTATTTCAGCTTCGAACTAACCGTGTTATTCAGAGATATTAAAATAAACAAAGAAACACAGCAGAACCTCAAGTCTTTGAGATTGGCGCACAGGACATTCGCAGATTGCGGGGACTTAAACAGCATCCTTTTCAGCAACATCTGTTTAGAGCCCACGCGTGCTGGCCTCATGAGTCTTCAACGTGGTGACTTCTCGCGCGTCGCCCAGCATGTGTATTCCGTTACATTCACGGCACCGCCCAGCTGGGCGCTTCCCTACAAAGCGTATGAGAAGATCCTTCGCAGTTCACAGGAATCATCCCTGCTCTTTTGGCCTGAAGCGCTAAAGTCTGCATATGATGCATATATGAGTGATGCTAGAGATTCACAGGCATTGCTCGAAGATCCAGAGGGCGAGCTTAAGCAAGCATGGACAGAGGTTCTCGGAACTTTGGGTGACCGCTTTAAAAAGGTCAAGCTTCTAAGCTATGATTGTGAGAAGATTCGCCAGGCCAAGTATCTTGACGCGCTAGGCAAAGAGGACATCGGTATGCCGTGGCAGCTTCCTCGACATGACCATAAAGAAGACGAATGGGCAATATTTGGGCGCCGTGATGGAAAGTCCGAGCCGACAGTTGAGTACCATTATGAGCACGCCACAGCTATCACTGGTGATAAGCTCATCGCCATGGTATTCACATGTTTAGCAGAGTCAGGCGTTGGTATCCACAATCTCAACATCCAATTACTCATGACGGGTGATGTCGAGTGCAAGGATATCCCCGGGTGGGAAGACCTCAACTTCAGCAAGCTCAGGATCCTTCATATCTCCCCCGAAATCCCTTCCGGTGAAAATAGCCTGGTTAAGCGACACCTTTGGGCTATGCCGGACTCGCATACCGAGAAGATGAAGATTAAGTCTGGCGACTTTTGTCACGATCTACTGGACAAGTGCTATTCTAGCATACAGCACTTCGCTTATGGCATTGACCATATCGGAAAAGGTGTTCTCTGCTGGCCAACTCGACGACCCAGTCATTGCTTCTCTGAGCTTACTCACCTGACCCAAAAGGGCAACATTTTCCCTCACGCTCTTGCATATTGGCTTCTCCATCTCAGGAGTCTGCAGCATCTTGAGGTATCTGGCAAAGTCTGCCGAGGACCAGCCGACGTCGACTGGCGCTTTGTCTTTAGTGCGATACACGAACACCCCAATGTATCAGGCGAAACTCCCAAGGGCCTTAGAGTTGATCTTGATAACCTCCATATGGAGGGTAATCTTTCGTACAGTGGTGTTATTTGCAAGGATGCCAGCATCGCTACGAAGAGACATGAGCGCGATATGAGTCTTGAATTCTGGCGGGATGTGAACTATGGCATGGAAGCTCACTTTTATGGGGAGATGCGTCTTGAAGAGAACAAAGCGCTGTTATACCATATGGGTCAATGGGAACCGACGGATGGGGACGATGGGAGCGATTCTTGAGAATTGATTGATGGGTAAAGCTTGTGACATCGCATCGAGACATATCAAATCAGCACACTGGGAAATCCCGAATAACCTCAGCTTTTGGAAGGTAATATCTTGAGAACGCGATAGCAGAGGAATTTGTTTAATTATATTATAAGCTAAATAGAAGCTGCTAACCCTGCCCCTATTATCCTAAATGTGAGTTACCTAATATAGATAGGCATTAAGATTAATTTAACTATTAGCTGTGTGTCTACAATATATACTTAAAGCTTTATTTAAATATATTAATTTAAGTAATTAATATACCTAACTAAGAC
>JABEXW010001051.1:0-18926 GCA_013266185.1 Fusarium sarcochroum | reverse complement strand
GTTTCCTATCGAGCAGCAATCGTCTTCTATTCTGTCGCGACAAAGGATCTCACACCCACGCCTTAACTTCATTCTGCTGATTATCTGTCGTTGTTGCTTGTTCTTCATTACTATCTCTTTGCTTACAGTCCGCCATGCCTCTATCGATTGACGGCATCGTCGCTATATGTGTAGGCGTGGCGATTTCTCTTTTCTTAATTATTGGAGCCTTGTACTTGTTCTTGAGGCGCAAAGCTAGGCTTGGTCGAGTCTTGATCACTGAAGAGGAACAGCACATGGGTATGTACGATTCAGTCAGCCTCAGGGATGGCACTAATTGTGTGGCCAGGTTCATCTCCAAGAGCATCCTGGGTTCCATCATGTCTGGTGTCGATGCGACGAAAGCTCATGAGCGGTATGGTCCACATCTCCCCCATCTGATCTAAGCTAACGTCACAGTTTTCGGACAAGGCGATGACATCAGGGTTTGTCTCTTAGGCGCGTTGGTGGATGATTTGCCCTGGACACGCGAGAAGTTCATCAAGCAAGAAATTGATGGTCATGATCGAACTTTCCGCCTCCTGAGACTTGAGGACTTTAGAGTGAGAGCCGATGCGTATGTCATCCTTGGAGAGAAAGATCCTAGCATTTGGTCAAGATTGGACCAACGTATCGAGTACTTTCATGTACTTGATGGGTGTCCACAGTGGCCTGTGATCTATTACCATGTTATCAATAATAGGAGACAATGAAGACTTGGGGACGAGAATTACGGATGCCGATGAGTCATGCGGGTTCTTGAAGCGAAGTGATACAGTGGCATTCTATACGAGTTCGTACATGTACAATATTTGGGCATCACCGGCAAGTCAGACGTCCGGAGAGTCTAATATTGAAGATGAACTGTCCGAGGCGGATGGTTTGTATTCCCAGCATTCACGTGGACTCGCGTAACTCGGATCTCGTAGGATGCGTAGTAAGATGAGAGGCGACTCATGCAAGAGATCATCAGCAGAACATGAGTCGGGCCATTCCAACTACAGGGGCGTTGTCCACATCCCCCCTAGCCTAGTTACCTATCCCATCTCTCATGCATGGGGCGCTCTGAAAGTGTAAGTCAATTTCTGAGTACGTCACATTGCTGTTCGACTGTAATATCGCGGCCTGATTTTTGCCGCCGATCCTGGTACCCCCGGCATGATAACACATGAGGGAGGCGCTAGAGATGACCAGAATGAGCAGCTGTGCAGATTCTCGCTACCAGCAGCCTCACCTTTGAGCCCTCCAGGCCCTCTCTACTTACTTCTAGACTTTCTGTCACGCTTTCTTCCAACTTCCATTCCTTACTCATTTTCCTCCTTGCTACTTTCCCACAGATGTTCCATGCCATTAATCTCAACAACGTACCAAAATGTGGGATAATGATACGAAACTCAACATCTGCCAGATTGTTATTGGTTGGGTTACCGTCACGTATTGCGTTCTAATTCGATACAGAAAGCTCGAAGAACACAAGCGCGGTGTCATCCCTTTTATCTGGCTCTTAGGTATCACATTCGTCGTGTCTTTGGTCGAGCTCATAGTCATGGTGATCCGCTACGACGGGATGATGCCAGATGGACATGTTCTGAGGGCATCTATCCCGAACTTATTCTGCCTCTTGCTGCAGATTGATCATTTCGTAGCTTGGGCAGCCAAAAATGGCTCGAAGGAGGAGCTGACTTGGCGTCCCTACGCGCTATCATGGGCTCCTATGACCACGCTGAACATTGTGGCTATCATGGACCGCGGACACGAGACCCTTTCGCCAGATCGAGCCCTGAGCAATGGCCTATCAGCCAGTGATCTGCGCTGCTGTCTGCAAATCACTATGTTTGTTATGTTCTTCTGTTTTATCAACAAGAGGCGCCACCAGCTTCACGGTGATGAACGATCACGAGGAGGCCTCAAGCCAGACCAGACCATTGATAACGATATCGCCAAGGCCGGGGGGATATGGGCGTGGATGAAGCAATCCCGAATACTACTTCCCTTCATATTGCCGAGCGGTTTGCCATGCATGTGGCTGTATATTTTCGCAACTGCGTCTCTCAAATTGAGCGAGATAGGGCTTGACATAATGAAGCCGCAATTCCTCGCCAACGAAACAAATGCCATGCTACAGGTCCTCAAACACGGGAAACCCGACCTGGCGAGGATGGCATTGATTTTGCGGTCAGTTGTTGAGATTGTTGGCTCTCCATACGGGCTTGCTGTACTGCGGCGCCTTATTTGGCAAAGTTTCAGCCTCTACCGCGAACACCGGACCAGAATCAAGATCGTCTCGTACTTCATCAACCACGACGGGAGTTTCATCAGGTCAATGGACGAGGCCGAAATGGTCCAGGCTGTGGAGAGGGGTGTTCAAATTGGTGAAGCTCTAGACTTCCTCATCTTGGAAGTAATGTCCAACGTGATCACTCTTGCTGGTCGAAGCATCACATCACTCTCTTCGTATGGCATCGACGCCACGCAAGTGATTTTTTTCGTGATCACCATCAATGTCTTGTTTATTCATCGCTCAAAGCAGTTTCTCTCAGATATATCTAGTCAGCACAACGCAGCCTCCCTACGGACGAATGAACGGCTCCAGGAGACACTTCGTACTTGGACGACTATTTTCATCTCCAATGTAAGGGACACCGCAGTTCAAGACTATGGCGCAAGTTTTGAGACTGAGGTAGCGCTGCTCTGGAGAAAGGAAGTCTACGACAACGCTTTGTCCTTCTTTTCCAGTTGCGGACTCCATATTGGCAAACATGTGGCCCTCGTCCTTGCTCTTGCATATTGCGTCCGGAACGACGGTAAATTTGGATCCGTCATCGCGCTACATTCACGTCTATACTTCATATTAGGCTCACTAAACACTCTCACGAGAACGCCTCGGCGAATATTCGAAGAATTGCGTGAGGCGGACCTGCTTCGTAAGACTTTGGAAGTCGAGCCAACTATGCAGTACGTAAACACCGTGTTGAAGCTAGCAAAAGGCACTATCCAGCTCCAACACATTTCATTCAGCTATTTTGATCGTAAGAATGGGAACATTGTCGTGAATCAGGTTTCAAGTACTATTTTCCCATGATTTGCACCAGACGAACGACGGCGAAGTAGGTTAGGAGAGTGTTGTTTTCCCATCGAGGAAGATGTTTCTCACAGATCAAATACATACGTCGAGGGGGACCTCGCAAGGCGGTTCGCCGGGCCAGTGACACTGGTGCAGTGTGCCGCCAACGGACATATCGTTGACTCACCTTCCCAGTCTTGATTGGGCTCCGATTCAGGCTCAATACAACATAGACATACATGTATTTATCTGTCAACATGCTCTCCTCGCCTATCCTTACTACCTTCTCGTCAATACTCACCTCGATAGTCAGGTCTCATAACCTGTGAGGCTTTGACCTTGGTCGTGTGCAAGGGTACCCTATACCGGTTGAATCACTACGGCCCTGAACCTTCTGACTGACTCTCTCCTGTAAGATCCTCTTCTTTGCACTCGCCGTTGGCGCTCTGCTGGCACAAAAGAATCTCCACAGTCACCCACTTCAAGGAGTCTCTATCACTTTTCGCGATCTCTTGGCCAAAAGCTCACTACGGTGTGGGGTTATCGGACTGGACGTTGGATGACGAAGGGCAAAAGTGGAGCGCGCGTACACAGACTGTGTGATTGGTGAGCAATTGGCACAATCCACCATTCGACCGTTAGCATGCCTGAGGCAGCCAACTTGAACATGTCCCTCCAAAAGCAAACGCCACGTCTCCTGCTTATATCAATTTACCATCGCTTTCGTCCCGAATGCAGTAGTTTAAAATATCACAATTATATCGCCGACCTGACAAGTATGCCGGACCCAGGAAGAGTTGAATTCAGCTCTTATCCCGCAGCGTCGGGCTGCGAGAACGAGAACTCTGGCTCCATCACTTCAATCGTGTCACCGACCCTACTGGTTCGTATGACGAATATGTCGCTCCATCTTGCAGCCCACGGCGCATTAGATATGGCTAAGGATGTGGGCGTTCGAGTGGTGAGCCGAGCGAGAGAGTCTCTCGGTAACCAGGATCCTGTCACATTAACTTGTATGAATAACTTGGGTGTGATTCATTGGAGGCGTAAGGAGTACCCGGAGGCTGCAGTTCTGCTAGAGGAAGCACTCATGGGAATGAAAGCCTCAAAGGATCATCCCATTCTGCTCGATTGTATGTCCAATCTCGCACTCGCCTACAAGGACCAAGACCGTTTCGAAGAAGCTGCAAGTCTACTGAACGACATATTGAAGGTCCAAAAGCAAGGCTCAGAAAATCCAGAAAATGATCTCGACATGGTCCCTACCCTAGTCGACTTAGCCTCTATTCATATGGAACAGAACTTTCCGGAGAAGGCGGAGCCTCTAGTTGCCCAAATCTTCCAAGTGCGGCGGAACGGGCTTGGAAAGAGGCACCATGACACGCTTGCTTCGGCACGTGATCTGGTACATATTCACCTCAGACAAGGTCAGTTTGAAGAGGCGCATCGGGCGTTGACCTTCTTGGTATCGACTGAGACGCGGGAACCGAGCGAGGGGGACACGGAGGATTTGTCTTTGATGTCTAAATTGGCCACGATATTCGACAATCAAGGGCGCTATCCGAAAGCAGAAGAACTTCACCGACAAATGTGGGAGATATGTAAGAGGCGCTTTGGTGGCGAACATGACAAAACCTTGATTTGCATGGCCAATCTAGCATCCACCCTTGTCCAGCTTGGTCATTACGTCGAAGCTGAAGAGTTACAGCGTCGTGTCATCAAGGCGAGGCACAGAACGCTGGGAGTACAGCATCCTGACTACTGCGTCTGATGGTCGATCTGGCCCTCACACACCATAGGCAAGGGAGATATTGGGATGCAAAGAACCTAGGGGAGGCGGTCACGCACCAAACGAGACAATACCTGGGTGGAGAACACCTCTTGACTCTGCTTGCTATGGGAAACCTGTCTCTCACATACCAGGGTCTGGGGTTGCTTTCGAAAGCAGAACAGTTAGGTAGACAGGTGCTGGAACAGAGAATCAAGGTGTCAGGTGATATGGATACCGAAACGCTGCGATCGTCGGCTAACCTTCCTGGGATTTACCTCGAACTTGGCAATCTCGGCACGGCTGAAGAACTCATGACGGTGGTTGTCGTAGAGGGACGGCGCACGCTCGATGAAAAGCATCCATCCATGCTCACCTGGCTGGACGATCGAGCAACGGTACTGGCATCTGCCAGGCGCTTCGAAGAAGCTGAAGAACTCTTGAAGGGTGTGCATAAGTCAAAGGTCGGGATCCTAGGTCCCGGCCATTGGCAAACCCTCGTCACAATGCGCAACCTTGCGATGGTCGACAATGGTCAGCACAGATTTTTGGAAGCATATGAGTTGATAAATAAGACCATACGGATGAGCGTTGAAAAGCTAGGACCGGAGCATCCCTCTACACTTCTCTGTCAACTCGACTTGGCATCGATACACAAAGGAATGTGTCGACTGGACAAGTCGCTGGATCTACTCCAAAGTATTGTTGACTGTACGCAGAGACTGTTTGGGGAGAATCATGATTATTCAACCCACTGCGTACAGCAGATCGCTGCTCTCAAGATATCTCTCAGGGTAATGGCCAGAACAATGACAGTGATCGTTGGGATAACATAGGGCGGTTGATTAGCTTGGTCCGGGACTCTCTTGCTCTTCCTTTTTGTGTTTGCTTATTTGTTTATTTGCCTGTTCATTTATTTATTCTTTTCCTCACTCGTGCCAAATGTCGGTTATTGAGGTGCACATCCGCCATGTGTTGGACGTCTGATCATAAATGATAAGCAACTTGTTATCTGGCAAACAAACGGTTTGATGCTAGTATCCGAGAAGTCGTTTCGGGAGGAACCCGTGACCTACTAAGAATCTTGGCTATCTAGCAAACATTGGTCCTGCAACACTAGTCACCAGCTACAACTGGTGAGTATCTCGAACGTGGTGGTGTTACGACAGTGGATGTCCGAATTAAAGGCTACCGCGCGGTCATTATGTGTGAATAGCCGGTTACGAGGGTTTAATCGGGAAAAACGCGATTTTTGAACATAGCGATACTGATGATGTAAAACAACCTCACGCATCGCAAACCGCCAGAACATACACGGATCGGTCGTCACTCTTCGAGGCTGATGTAAACGACGTGCGAGATAATCTGAGACCTCCTGTACACCTTGTCTTCCATCTGATCGACAAGTAATCAATCTCGCGATACTTCATAGATGGAGTGGAAGTCACGAAGCTACTTCGAGACAGGTGACTTCGTTAAACAGCCGACAGATGTCTACCATTCCCGCAAGATTTGGGCTTTCAAAGTGAGGCCGGGACAACTCTGACTCAGCAGGTGTGCCAGGGGCGGGGTTGTTCCGCTGCCTGACGGCCCCAGCAAAAACCCTAAGCACAGAAAAGTTGTGTTTCGGCTGCGATTCGGCTGCGATTTGGCGGCCATTAGCTTTTGATCAAAATGTAGCCTACCTGCGCCTGCGTACTCTTGTTATATGGTTCTTTCGTCCATCCATACTATCTGTCAGGAAATTTCGTTACAAATTTTTCATACCACAAACATCCTCATGGAAAGTTGTATACCGGTTAAACCTTCACTCAGGGTAAGTAAGCTCTGATTGATAGATACCCTTTTATGCACGAAGCACAAACCTGACGAATGGATCTGTCTCAGGAGTCGGATGCGTGCGAAACGGGCTTTAAAACCCGAGAGGAGGATCTATCTCACGGGCCGTTACTTCGGGGCCTTGGCGACTGGGCTAAAGACAATGTGTCTGGTAGTGTCGTACCCAAGGCCGTGGGTCGTCCTTACCAAGAACGGCGCGTATCTGCTTCGGATAACCCTGTAGTGTTTCCACAGGAGGAGGAGAAAACCGAACTGTGGAACCGCCGTTCCGTGGCGTCTGTCTCTTCGGAGGCTTCCCTCCTACCCTCGCAGCCTACATCTACACACCACCCATCGCCCACTCAGGCGTTGCTCCCATTGCCAACCAATAGGCAGCTATCATCGAACACCCCACACCGCCGACATACGCAGATAGTAGCTTCCCGCAACAAGACACCCGGCCTGTTCTCATGGAGATATGAGTTACGCGGGAAGAAATCTGATCCTTGCCTCAACAGCAAGCCGCTAGACGTCACCAGCAACGATGAAGGTCGATATTCTACTACCTACCCAGAACCAGACATCACCGCTCCTGCGATCCTTGCATACTTTCCAGAATCCCCTGCCCTTCCGCTTGCAGAGATGGAAGCAAGGATCTTCTCGTTCTATAACTTGGGATCATGTGCTGACAATGAATTTCGAGGAAATGTTGACGAACGAGTTCAAGATCGCGAGATAGGTATCCATAAAGCTGCAGATTGGCTTGTGGAACTACTTTTCGATGATTACGTCAGATGCTATCGACCCGCAATGGCCCAGGAGCGAGCCAGGAAGCGAGCCCGGAATACTAGAGACTGACATGCGAATCGCGCAGTTGGCTATCACAAGACAGCCTCGCGCGGGTCGATCAAGCACTTTTCCCGCAGGCTGGGAGATCTTCCGGTATAGTTTGGAGTTTGGAGCTTGCTGTAGCGAGAGATCTGTGGCTACGTCATGTCTTTTGTTCATGACTCGAAGGAGGGGTCATCAAATCGAGAGAAAGTGCTGGCATTGAATGTTTGTTGTTTCGACCGAGGTACGGGGCGTTTTGGGAATTCAGTGGATCTCTGCCAGCGTTGTTTTTCTACCTGCTGCTCCGTACCAAGTTACTGTCACTACGACCGGGAAATATCATCTGATCGGGCATCCTACTTCGCAATTATGCTTCATAAAGCCGGATGTAGCCTCGAATAGTCA
Organism: Fusarium sarcochroum; assembly: GCA_013266185.1. Lineage (NCBI taxonomy): Eukaryota > Fungi > Ascomycota > Sordariomycetes > Hypocreales > Nectriaceae > Fusarium > Fusarium sarcochroum. The sequence goes on along the minus strand of JABEXW010001051.1, from coordinate 11,022 downwards.
CTCAATCTCCAAAACTAGCCCTCTGATGTGTATGATCATAAAACCACTGGAATGTGCCTGCAACAGAAGAGAAAAGGCTCGGCCGTCTCCACCGCTTCTCCACATGCATGTATGGCCTCTATCAACGCGTTAAAGGACTAGGGTAATGTGGTGACTGTCATGTGGCTCGTAGTAGCATGGAACGCGTACTGCTGAAGATAGACGAGAAAGAAGCGCAAAACGCCAGCCGAGACGGTGCCGTACCGGCTCTGAAGCTTCCCAAAAATTGATCAACCTCTTTGAACATAGCTTGGTCGAGTCAACATACCAGAAAACAGCTACCAGACAACGTCGACAAGTTTTCCAAAAGAGTCTATGCGGCACCCCTGGGAAAGCATACTCGACTACTCCACGATGGATTTTCACGGAGCGAAGCCAGCTTGTTGACGCAACTCAGGACAGGCATGATCAGACTCAATAGACACCTATTCCGAATCCGGGTAGTATCGTCACAGGAATGGTCGGACGTTTTCTCTTTCGATGCAGACAATGGGCAACCCACAGAATGGAAATGCTTCAGTGCACCGGGACGCGAACAGGAAATCTTTCATTCTACCAAGGAGGAAAATTGCCTTTAGATGATGCGAAGTGGACACCAAACACGCAGGTAGTCCGCGCAACTATACGGTTCGCGATAGCCACAGGCCGACTCGATACACAATGTTGAGACTAGATCGCACAGCGTTGGTCGCTTATTTGTGTCGGGTCACTATCATTTTCTATCGAGAAACAGCCCACACCACGAAAACCGGACGCCGCTTCAGCCGCCATTTACAGGATACTGGGCACTTGAAGGATAGCCTTCAAGCTAGTTCGCTCACAATGCTGTTGAAGCATGGGGAGGAAGCGTACATCAGCAGAGAGAAGAAAAGTGGAATCGAGGACGAGGCGCATTGTGGGCTTTAGGACACAGATCGAGCAGTGTACGGCACAGGATAAGCTTGCTGAAACGAGGACGAATCAGGCGTTGCATGTAAGCATTAGTGATTAGTGCCCTTCCGGCTCGAACAGGCCGCCGGGTGTAATGAATTCTATGGTATTGTGTTAGCCAACCTACCAGCAGCGACTCTCGACGGTTTCACACAGTCCTTGTTGTTAATGGAAGTAGCCATGGTTTGTTGGGTTGTACACGGACAACGGCTACCGGAGGGCGAACCAAATATTTTCTGTCATCTCTCCAAGTCAGGCAATTGCCTGACAAGGAGCGTCGTTTGTACCATATTTGGGCATATTAGACTTTCCTTTACGAACAGCTCACCCGGTGGATCGGCCGATCATCTTGGCTGTTCTCTCATGCGTCGTGTTCCCTCGCCTTTGAATTCACTGGCGATGATTTTGTGGGATTCGGTCTGATGAATCTCTGGCAATCAAGACGCCGTAGGTGAAGGAATTGTCAACCTTAGGTTTGCTACCTCTTAGCGTTAGGGCATAGGTGTCATGGCTCGCAGCCTAGTCACTAATCATGTTAGGCGGGCCAAGCTTTCACCGCCCACCCCTCAGTTCTCATTGGATGTATACAGTCTACAAAGCTAAAGCTATTGACCCTATGTGGAATTACAAACAATCCGTGACAAGGCTATGTACTAGGAAGCTACTATGTTCGTCAAGACGCTGTCTGTAACCAACAATGATTAGTACACTTCCCGGTGGAAGAGGTCGTCAGGTGTGACAAACTGTGTTGTATCGTTCTGTCACGAGGAAGGCCGAAAGAAGTGTCCGCCTTCCTCTGTTCACGACGGAAGTATCAGACATCGCAGGTGCCGCCAGCACCCTTCCTGACGTAGTGTTCTTGCCCAAACTCGGTTGTCGTAGTCGTGTTGCTTCATCGAGATGGTGTCACTCTCTTCGATGAAACCTCTATCAAAGGTTTTATGTCGTAGACTATTGACCATGGCTGGGGGCTGCTGGCTAGGGTAGTCATCCGCACAGGTCTTGTATAAGTGGCCAAAAGGCTAGGATAGAGATGTCAGAACGATCGGAGGTGCTTCTGCAGGAGTCCACATGTAGGCGTACTTTTTCAAATGTGAAAACAGGATATCGGGGGGGGACTAAGGAACCAGGCGTCTGCCGAGCTATGTGTCTGCCACAATTTAGTCGATGGCCAAAACCGAGCCACTAAACCGCACACACACGCATTTACAATCACAATTACAACTACAGTTGCGGCGGTGTTCAAACATTGCCAGGCGAGAAATCACTTGGCCTTGATCCCATTGTTTCTGCCTACGCTGTCGCCGTGGTTCGCAGCACCACGCTGCCCGTCCGATTTCGCACCCGCGTTTTGCTATATAGTTCGGACGATCTACGACATATAGAGAGGCTCTGTGAGTGAGCGATTCCTACAGAATATAGCCTGAACAACAACACTCTGGAGACTTAAAGTCTAGCTTCCAGCTCACCTTGGCTTCTAAGCTCACTAATCTATGATCTCTAATTTTGTTGGATTTCACTGCGATCGTTGTTAAAACATCTTCATAATTCATTTGGTCGACTAGGCACAACTCTTCTTAGGACCATAGCCGGCATTCCGCGCTTACGAGGTCCAGCGCAACCAGCACCTAAACACTATAGACACCGACACCATGTGTATCACGAGCATCCACACATTTGTGCACCCCGATGGGCGTCGCGACCAGATTCAGGAATATGTGCCTTGCGCAGACCCACAGCATCGGGGGTTCTCCGCCGATCCGCACAACACCTCGTCATCGCACTGTCCTATTCCCTCACCATATCCTGTACCCCGACGCAGCCGAGGGCGGCCAACGCCAACAGGATCTCATAATTCTAGAACGGACCCAAGATCCTCATTTAGAAGCTTTTTGAGCGACAGAGTCTATCCCAGCAGCCGAGAGATCGCCGACCGAAGCCGTTGTGAGTCGCGGCCAGACCGTCGCTACCAAGAGCACAGTGTCTCGGCAAATGATAGGCGTCGCTCTTCCGTCCAATCAAGGCCCGTTTCATACGCGCCCTCCGCCTCTCGTCTCAAAGACTCCCGCCCCGAAACTTCTGGAGATGTCAGCAACCAGAAACCTAGGGCACCCGACGACAGAGCTTTCCAGTCTGAGCGTCGCGTCCACTTCAAAATAGCCCATGGCAATTACAGCGAGCCCAAAGGCTATCGTGTCGAGCACGGCTCGGGCCAAAGAGGAGTGCGTAGCCGGCGCCGCCACGACGAGAGGGACCAACAGTGGTTTAACGATGGTGTGGTGGTAATGGACATGGAGACTGCGGGACTATGTCGATCCAATGGCTCCCAATATGGTTCGTGATCGAGAAAAGTTTTCCCTTCCAAGTAGGACGCGGCAGTCGAGCTCCAGGAGCACTCAGCACTTACCTATACCCATACGAGAGAGGGCAGAGGACGCGAACGCCCAGCGGCAGCGTCTGCTCGAGCGGCTGCAGCATGGCAAGCGAACAAACGGAAGACTGGGAGATAGGTGGCTATCGGGGTCCGACGACTACAGAGCGTAGATACCGCTGTAGGTGACAGATCGGTTGTTCGGTCTTGCAGTCCTGACATGTTGTATCGTGTCAGTCTGCCTCGGCGAATGGGAAGCTGATTGAGATTGGTCTTAGATGACGGGAATAGTATAGTTCGACGTACGGGAGAGATGAGTCAAAAGAGCTTCAAGTCTACGGGTGATCCGATGTTCGTTGAGCTAGCTACCGATAACAAGCTTGCAATAGGAGAAGCACGCTCTCGCATTGATCTAAGCATCTCAATCCGTGATTGTGCCGACATGTACTTTTGCACCATGTGTGGCTGATGACTTTGCTTGTTCTGTTGAAGCTGTAGGGTACCTCGTTATTGAGCTCTAGTTATCCAATCTTATGCTCGTTTTTCTTTCTTCTGTGCGCTTTGTGGAGAGTCGATATCTTATCGTGCGAAAAGGTGGCGTTTTTCACCGGTTCCACACAATACCATCTCAATCAACTTCACGATCCGTCACGCATTCGACTACCGCTACCTTCTCAGCATTTCATGCCATTTGACCCAGGTACGGTGAGTAGCTGCTGGATTGATCAAATCTCCTTCCAACGCGGGGGATCTTACAGCAGACTGGTTCAGGGCCTTCTCACATCTCATCTCATCTAAAACATTTGGATCCCCACCTCAGAATTTTCGAACGGGATTGTGCCACTGGAACTACTAGCATTTTACTTGATGAACTACACATATGGCTTCATGTGCTCAAGGCTCAGTGTACAAAGAAACGCAGTCAAGTCTTACACGCCGTTGACTTCGTGGGATGGTGGCGTTTCAATGCGACGCTGCTTGTGGGGGCGGGGGTCCTCGCCGTAATTTGACAGTCAGCGTCCACTTTCTCGCCTGACTCCCTCCAAAACCATCTAGGCCCGGTGCTGGATGCTTGATCCGCTGCACCGTCTGGAAAAGTACAAATGTGGATTGTTGAGACTTAGCATGTCGGCCGAGCACCTTTCTGAGTGCTTCGCTATTGAGGGTAGCGTTGAACTGAAAGATGGGGGGTTCTCTAACGTGCGATAGATTTCTTGAATACCATTAGCATTTCGCCATGTAAGGCAGCAGGATATACCGTACCCCGGTTCGATACGTGCCCAGGTGGCTAATGCTGGACGCGTTGGGTGATGACTTGGTCCAGCATGTGACACTGCGTTGATGATATAATGATCGAAGCGGGCTTACGACTCTAGCTGTGAGCGGCATGGCAGTGAACGCTTTTGTGGTCCAGTCAACGACCTCGCTATACCCGCTATGCGTGGCAGGTGACAACTGCCCCATCGAAGTTTCCAAAACTCAGACTACGAGAATATTGAACCCAGATCGATAAACCTTGATCGACATACCTAGTGTAGGATATCGCAACTGCTGCCGCACCGTAAAAGAAAACATGCATGATCCTAACGTAAAGTGACGTTGTTCTAGGTTATCGTAACAACAATTCACCAGAGAACAATGATACTATACCATGTCGCAACCAGCACTTACTTTCAGCAATTCTTTAGAGTTGAGCCCCATATATTTGCCAGAATCCCAGTCGATGAGCGAGGCACGTCAAGCTTGGAAACTGAACTAGATTTCATGAGCGAAATCCTTCTGAACACTGGCAAACGTGGACTCTATGGCTCTAAGCGGGCTCACCTGAACTCTCGTGGAAATATGGTGATGGTACAAATTTTATTCATCCTCTGCTTGCAAATGGGTGTTTGTGTCGTATCTCACTGTCTCCACATAGGAAAACCCTGTCTGATGCTGTGAAAAGGGATGTTCCGTGACTACATCGCGCGCTAAGAGAGGATGGACCAGCTGTAAGCAAGAATGCTAAGCTCCGATCATCATCGCTAGCCTCTCCTTGTCTGTTTGGCTGATACAGGTCAGGCTCATTTCGTACCAGCATTTGTGACAGTGACCCAGCTTCCCATTGGCGATCAATATCCTCACTATTTCTCACATCAGTTTATTTTCATCATGTTAGGGAAGTACAGATTCACTCCCACAGATGTCTCAGCTCTTATGACCCACTTTTTGTCACAGAATGACAAGGAGCGATGCATTGTTCGTAACCGTTTGAAGAGCGCCATCACACTACCATTAGACGTGTTGTCTACGTTGGCGGGGGGAAGGTCTGCTGCCCGTTGCGACTTCTACGCGTAGTGCCTAGTAGTTGCAGAATACCGTTTCGATGCCAGTCAAAAAAAGGCGAAAAGAATCGTCGCCCTCAACCAGTCCCCGCGCTTCGGAATCGATGCTCCCGAGCACTTGATGGTGGAAGGCCTGCAATTCCTTCTTCCACGTCTAGTAGTGACTGGCATCGTGGTAACCGGTATGTAGTCGCATCTTGACTCGATCAAGACGTCAGTCGTGATGGGTAGTGATGCTACCACTGCATGAATTTGCGTCGGACCATGCGTCAGGATGCGACGAGCCATCATTTAGCACAGGTCCAGATTTCATATGTCTTGACAGCTTGCTAACACGCTAGCCGAAACGTTGTTGGTGCTCCAGGACCAAGAACACTGAGGCGACTAGCTGGGTTGACTTTAGTTACCTGAGCCCTCACCATGGTAGGTGCCGATTGGCTGTTTTTGCGCCTTTTAGGAACCGGCTCGTTGGTTCCGCAGGATCCTTCGTTACCCTTGGCCTTGATTTTGGCGCTGGCTGAGGCGACCCTTACGCCTGAAACCGTGCTTATGACGAAGAGCTGCCAGCTTTGAGTCGCTGTAGAAGTTGGAAAGTATCTGCTGTAGGCTGAAATCGGCACCTTGATCTTGAATTAGTTCATGGAGGCGCTGCCGTATCCATTCGACGGGTGGTATATCCAAATGGAATTCCGAAAGTTCTGTTATTGTCTCAGAAAGACGGAAGAGTATATCCCGAGACGCGATGGTGTTTTCTACAGGCTTCATGTATGCTTTGTTCAACAGCTGATAAGGACTGATGGGTCCATTTGCAAGAAATCTGAGAACTTTCTCCAGCCGGTCCAGTCTGAAGCGAAGGTGGTATCCCGGGGACCGGCCATTGCTTGGCCTAGAGTTCGTCTGTAGAGCGGCTTCATGCTTTTGTTGTAATTCATTGAGCCGACACCTGATCCTTATCCTCAGGTCGTGCCAACTAGGGTTCCAGTAAATGTGCTTCTCGTCAATCTTCACCAGAGGCACTCCAATCATGCACTCAGGATGAGTGTACACAACCCCGTTGTCCTTCAAAACCGTGCTGTCTCGCGAAATCTCGTCCATTGGCGAACAGACATGAGAGTTTTCAGAGAGCGGGACGGGGGAGGTGTCAGATGCTGACACCGATATTGTCTGTTCATGTGTGTTCGATGGAGCATTTCTCTTCTCCTCGGTCGGAGCGAACCGGGATGTCATTTGGCTCTCCGGTGAATCAGCCATTTCCTTGGTTCCAGGCAAGGTTTCGTTTTTGTTCGATCCGTGTGACACCGTCCCGGGACTGTCGCTTCCATTCATGGGATCGGTCATAGGTTGAAAAGTACGATGTTGTCTTTGCAAGTCAACCAGTCCAACAAACTCTTCATATTCAGGCCGGTGGCTATTGGGATCATCTGAATTTTCGCCACTTTGTGCTTCGAAAAAGCACCGCATATCGACGTAGGTTTTGTGCATCGAGTCGAATCGCGCCTTGCAGGACACGCCTCGGCTTTGCTCGATGTGTGCCAAAGCACCTTCCTTCGCACCACACTCATGCGTGATGTACATCAGCTCGGCTTCTATTTTAGCAAGCTCTCTGACCAGTCGGCTTCTGTAGTCGCACAGCTGGAGTCTCTGTACTTGAAGTTCATCAAGGTCCTTCTGTGCCTGGCTGGATAAGAGGTTGAAGCCGTTTTCAATCTCCCTGCTGTCTTGTTCCTGCCTACCGTGTATTTTGGCCCATGTATCGCGTTCGGTTTCGTTCCAGATGATTCTACGCTGCTCCTTCGGGATGTTGTCCCAGATTCCATCACTCGCAGGCATGTTCAACGAGACAACAGACTGACACGAAAGTCATTGAGAAAGGGGGAAAGCACGAGAAGTTTGAAGTTCCGGAAGGGGTGAATGCGCCGCGGAGGTGAGTCCGTATGTATATGATAGTGGCAGAACGTCGTATCATAAGACGTCCAAGATGATGTGACAAGAAAAGTGGAAGTGGTAGTGGTAGGTTTCATGATATGATTGCAATCAAAGAATTGCATGGCGTAAGGTAAGGGGCATCATCAGCAAAGTGAAACACAGTCGACGGTCCGAAGGCGGATAGGAGGCCCGTGCCTACCTGGGACCCATGATGTGTGGGCTAGGATTGTACGTTGCCGCGCCGTGGAGATCCCGCGTCTCGACAGAGCCCAGGTCTCAAAATTAATGTGATCCGAACAGGTTTGCCTTGGCTACCAGGTATCTAACCATGGAACTCCCATGACTGGGTTGGATCTCTACTGGATGTCGTAGACACGCTCTGCTACTCCTCGAGATGACGATGAACGAGATGAGTATGGTGTGTCTCTTCCGAAATATTCAAGGGCGCATTCTAGGAGAGAACGTTCATTGGAAAAAAAGCAACGTCGCTTTTCTGCCTGGAATCTATTTTCTTGGGGCTATTTGCGCGTGAATTCGTCCGCTTTTTAGAACCTGTCGCTCGCTCCTCATGTGGCAAAGATTTGCGCTACGCTAACTTATACTAAACAGGGACAATGGACCCAGGAAGAGTGAAGCCAGTGGTCCTGATCGCGGGCATAGGATAGCCACAAACAAGGAGCCGCTCTCAGAGCTATCATCGGTTGTGGTAGCATACCCGAAGAATGTGTCGCTTGACGGGATCATCTGGTGGTAAAGATTACGCAATTAGGCAGCAGGGCCAGCACAGTCGCCTCTGATCGGTGGTGTGTCTGAAGTGAAATGAACTGCAACAATGAAGGCTGCAGCACAAGGTCCATCCCTCAGTGATACAAAGGTATCGAAAGGCCCCTGCAAACATGTGGCATCACGCTCGTGGCCGATAGCCGCGATCACTATTTCTCACGAGGCGATGCCCCCGGTCTCCCCCAGACGTCGAATCAAGGTGACACTAGTCATTACAAAGCGATCAACATGCATACTAAATAAGCGCCGGCAACATGCAGCAGTCACATTTCATGTTGGACAGCAGGGCATAGGTTTGTCAGTGCAGAAAAGTGGAGTCTAAATTTCCAATTTCCCTGCCGGGACTAGTATCATTCCAGGTGCCCAAGACAAGTAAGCAGCACCTCAGCGCCAATTGGAATTCATCAGCGGCTCGGCTCCCTGGCTTTGCTTACTGCGGCAGCTCAACCCCAAAGTTTGATCCGAACAGGATTCAAAGCACAATTCAAGCCCTCGCTGACGGGCTTGAGACAAAGGGTTTGTCGATTAACCCAAGCTTCGATGAGCATGTCTAGGTTACAGCTGCGCTGTTCGCCCACTCAAAGCCGCTGATGTACCTTGAGACATACCTGGATATACTCATACTGGACTTCACATATAGGACAAACGAGTGTATTATCCCTATTCCCGCTATCGTCGGCATTTTTGTCTCTTAACGCTTAATTGGCGTTGCCTTTGCCTCCCTCAGCGGTGAGATGGAGAATGACTACACATGGACGTCGGATCGACTGCGTTTAGTGTGTGGATCCTGTAGCGCAAGGTTGTCATTTATCTTCCCTATAGACCGCTGTATCGCCTGCTTGAATGGGGCTACCAATTGTTTCCCGGCTGGAATATTGATTCTATACATTTGTCATGCTAATAAGGCAGACCTGCGCTACCAGACCATGAACAGTGTATTACTTTCACCCGCATACGCCTTGTAGACAAGCTGGCCGTGCTGACACTATCAGTTCTTAACAATTAGAGGGTAGTACGCGCTGCTGATGAGATGTGTTATTTGTGAGCTCGATGGGATGAGTGACATAGTCCTGATGGACGACGATGGCTTCGACTGTGCGGCACTGAGCTACCGGATTCTCCTCACGTTGACATACATAACGAGACGCTCCTGCTTCAATATTCAGCACGTTATCACATTAGTGATTGTCCCTATCTTGGAAATGTACGCTCGAGGTATCATCCCAAGATCTTTCGCATAATCGACGGCAGTTCTTTCGGCTTTGAGGCTAGGCAAGGCAAGCTACGCCCAGTAAAATGTGCGAGACTCTTGATTTCCGGACAGGGGTACCAACAGGAAAACGATTCGAGGTATGGCTCTTCCCTGAGTCCTCATGACGACAAGCATGTTCAGCTTGTCTCTCATCCACACGACGGCTTCTCAGGCCTCCGCTTCTATAAAAATAGCTTACTTATAAGTTCTTGCGTGTATGCTGTCAGTAACGGCGAGACACTCCCCGTCTTAGCGACGAGGCACATTCCTTCCTGGTATCAATATCATTGCTTGGAGAGTCGTTTGGACTAGGCTATTGCGGAGATCCGCAATGCATCGACCCCGAATGCTCGGACAATATCACATAATCTAGTGTTGAGGGATCGATGGACGCTTTTTGACCAACTCGAGCTGACCCTAAGGAACTACTGAGAATTGTACGTGGCAAACCGATAAGCCGGGCTGGATGTACGAAACCAGATGGGCTGTCCAAGCCGATATGTTTGGATGAATCGAATCTGGTACGTCTTCACAACGAGCGCCTGCGAGAGAATGTCTTCTACGTACGCAATACATCCATGCGCATCGCTCAAGATGTGCTCCACTTGTAGTCCGCTATGAAACAGTCAGTTATTTCAATTGAATGTAAAACTTGATAAAGACAAACGACCTTGGGCTGTATGTCATCAGCTCAGACGTAGTCGTGCCGTGAGCAAGGTTGAAGTCAATCGACATAAGAAGCAAGCCTTGCTTTCGCCTTCCATCTTGATTCTTCTAGACGACCTATCAGTACCTATTGCTTGTTTGAGGCAAGCAGAAAGACATACATATTTTCGTATTTTACGATGCGGAGTTCAATATATTTACGGAGACACGAGTAGTATAAGCACCTTCGTCCCTGCAAGGCATCTAACGATATAATAGAAGCACTGAATAAGGAAGGAACGGAATTGTTATTGAGCACAACCATCCTGAACAAGATTGATGGATATCAAAGTACACAGGGCGGAAAATGACATGGGTTGCCATACCCGAAGAATTGTTGCCCGTACGGAGTGCAAATTTCTAGTCATGAACTTTTGATCATCGGCGCGCCAGTACCTTTTGAGGTCTTTCGAAAATCAGTGGGAGATAGCAAGGCTCGAAGTCGTTCCCATGCGTGTCAAATCTCGTCTGAATGGTCAAGTTTGGAGGGTCCGTCGTGGCTGCCAGAAAACTCGCGGCTTGATGAAAGACGTGACGATAGATCAGGTGTCGTTGTGTCCGTAGTAGTGTTTTTCTTATCTACAGTCCACAACACGCCCCCTCCCCACAAGTAATTTTGTTCAAGGTCTATGAGCCGCTCGAAAGTGGATGGGTCGCGTAGTGGCACTGACCCGTTAGAGGGCGTGCTCGTG